>BMAC01000021.1:308589-345584 GCA_014905375.1 Phtheirospermum japonicum
GAAGTTAATATATATTTTTTAAAATTATGTGAGATGAGATCAAATGAGAAAAATTATATTAGAAGAATTTAAAATTTTGAAGTTAGTGGGAAAATATAACAAATACTTTGAAATTTGAATTTATTAAAAAAATATGAAATTGAACATTTAATATACTTGAAGTTAAATAAAAAAAATTATATTAGAAGAATTTAAAATTTTGAAGTTAGTGGGAAAATATAACAAATACTTTGAAAATTTGAATTTATTAAAAAAATATGAAATTGAACCATTTAAAATATTTGAAGTTAAAATAAAAAATTATATTAGAAGAATTTTAAAATTTTGAAGTTAGTGGGAAAATATAACAAATACTTTGAAAATTTGAATTTATTAAAAAATATGAAATTGAACCATTTAAAATATTTTAAGTTAAAATAAAAAAAATTATATTAGAAGAATTTAAAGTTTTGAAGTTATATTAAAGAAATATGAAATTGAACCATTTAAAATATTTTAAGTTAAAATAAAAAAAATTATATTAGAAGAATTTTAATAAATCCAAAAAAAAAATCAAAAAGAAATTGGATTTAAACTATTTTCAAATATTTGAAGTTAAAATTTGAAATTTTAATTTTAAATAATTGAAGATAGTTGGCTACGTATCCCTTACCTTGTGAATCAAAGTCCACATAGTTCTCACTTACCTAACTTACCTTGAAATCGGAAGCGGTGGTGCGGAGGATACCATACTCATCCATTTACCGACTCATTGCTAGATCCCGTAGTATCATAATACGTCTCGCTCTCTTCATTTTCACTAAGAACATTTTTTTGTTTTCGTCGATCGGCATTGACCCAATCATGCAATAACATTTGACACTCGAGAATGTGAGGTGTAAGTTTGGATCTCCGTTCGTCCAGCATGTACCTCCCTTCACTGAATGCTTGTTCGACTGAAACGGTTGATACGTGAACGACCAATATCTCCATCGCAATGATGTTAACAATGGGATAAAGTGATTTCCTCGATGCCCACCAATTCAAAATTTCAAACTCGCTTCGGCTTCATTCACCCCAACGTTCCATACTCAAAAGCCGTCGTTAGTTTAGCTTCAAGTTCTCGATATGGGTTAGAACCGAATGAATAACCCGAACGCCCTATTCGTGACTTTTTTTGTTTCAAAAAATCTTGAAATCCCTCATTTTCATCGTCGCCGTCACCACTTCTACTAAGATTACCACTTCTAGTAGAAGTTTGTCGCTCGGAACTCATAGAAAGAGGACCATCAAAATTTATACTATGTTCTTAAATTTAGGGGAAATAGTCAAATAGTACCCCAGGTGGAGGTCCATTTGTCAATTAGTCCTCTATCCAATTATAAGTCAAATAGTACCTACTTTTTGCCAAATAGTCCAAAATTGTGATATGAATATACCACAATACCCTTGCTATTAAAATAACTAATAATAATAAAAAATGGGTCCGCCTGCTGCCGCCGGAAAATTTTCCGTCGAATTTTTCTTTTTGCCCAACAAATATAAAGTTAGCCACCGCCGGCCGGCCGGAAAATTTTCCGGCCGCCGGATTTTTTTCCGGTCACATTTTTTTTCCTGATCATCTGAAAATATTTTTCGGCCACCGGAATATTTTCTGGCTGCAGGAATTTATTTCGGCTTTTTTTTTCTGCCCAGAATTTCTTACTGTATGTCTGAATTTCTTACCACATGTCCATGGAGTCAGTGCAGTCAGTTTTTTTTTCAACCCAGTTATTTTTCTTACTATATGTATGTATTTCTTACTATATGTGCAAACATTTCTTACTACATGTCAAAACATTTTTTACTTAATGTCCAAAAAATAATTCCGGTCACCGGAAATATTTCTTACTATATGTCCGAATTTCTTACTATACGTAACATATTTTTTATTTATTGTCCAAAAATTCATACTTGATGACAAAAAATATTTTATTTGATTGCAAAAGTTTCTTGCTTTGATGTGCAAATGTTGTTATGTATTTTTACTTATTACAAACTTTTTTTTTGTACTTATTACACACTTTTATTTTGCCAAAAAAAATAGAATCTTTTTTTTCTTGCTTAATAGCAAATTATTATTATGTATTTTCTTATTTAATACAAATTATATATTATTTTATAATGAAATTTCATACTTTATGTTCGAAAATTTAATAAAGTTTCTTACTTTATATCCTTTAAAGTAAGAAAGTTTGTTATTTTATATTCGAAAAAGTAGGAAAAGTTCTTATTTTATAGTGAGATTTCTTAATTTATTTTCTAAAATAAATATATTTTTAATTTATGTTCAAAAATAAAAAGAAAAAAAATCTTACTTTATAGTGAAAATCTCATATTTTATATATGAAAAAGTAAGAAATTTTTTTATTATAGTTAGATTNTGGGAGGTGGTGGTGTATTATTTATTGATATTATTATTATTATATTATTATTATTAAGAGTAACCTTGTAATTGTATATTTATGGTTGGACTATTTGACATTTTGTATAATTAGTCATAGTATTTGACAAAAATACTTTTTCCTATGTAGTATTTGGCAATTGCCCCTTAAATATATCATATAAAGACTTTTTCACATTTTGAATAATATTTTCAACGGAAGGATATTCAAACCCTTCAAACGGCAATAAAGTATCATAATAACTATTAAGATAAAATTCTAACCACTTTCTCTGTTATTAGGATCTAATAATGTACTAACTAAATATATACTTGGAATGTAATAAAAATATTTCAACCATTTTCGTTTCATAGAAACAACACATTCTTCCAATCGTTCATTTTCCATGCACTCCTTGAAGATGAATGCAATTTTAACACAATTTTCAACAACAAGGTGAGAAGTAGGATAATAAACATCGGAAAATAAATTAGTAGTATCATTAAATACCTTTAAAACTCTTTTCAAATAATTACACGTTGACCATTGGTTTGTATATAACATAATTCCAGTTTCTTGTTGGGCAAAAAGCGAACACAAAACCTCTCTATACGAATATGTATCTTTCAGTAATTTATATGTAGAGTTCCAACGAGTAGGCACATCGGTTGAGAAAAAATTCGGTACAAACCCGTTTTCCCCACAAAATCTTGCCCATTTTCGTTGTAAAGATTTATTTCTATGAATACACGTGACCACCGCTTTAATTGGAGAAAGTTCATTTTTCAAAACATTCAAACCATCTTGAGCACACAAATTCAAAATATGGCATATGCATCTAATATGAAAAAAGAAGCCACCAATAGATGGTTTACAAATACTAATAAGCTCATTAACACTCGCCGTATTAGAAGTTGCATTGTCAAATGAAATAGAAAATATTTTTTCAACTAGACCATACTCTTGACAAATCAAATGAATTAATTGATAAATATTATGTGCATTGTGAGGAGGTTTAAAATCTCTATATGCAAGCAAACGTTTTTGTAAAGTCCATGAAACCCAATGACATGTAACACCCATGTAAGAGTTTCGTTCCCAATGATCACTCCAAACATCCGAGCAAATTGAAACTTTATTTGGTAAACTAGCAAATTCATTACATAAGTTTAACTTATATTCACCAACAACTTTTTTAATATCACGAGTAAGGGTAGAGCGTGAGATGCTCGTACTCGAGGGATTAAAAGAAAGTTGGGTGAATTTTGCATATAAATTATCATCAGCAAAGTTAAAAGGAAGATATTTAGAAGAAATAAATTTTGCTAATTCCTTTCTACGAGTAGCGTTAGAATATGTATATAAAGAAGAGGAGTTCGTACTTACCTGTCCTCCTTGTAGTTGCGTTTGAGTCCTATCGATGCTGACTTTATCGGGGTGTTTGTTGTTGAGATGGTTGTGCATATTCCCATAAACTCCTACTCCTAGAAATTGGTAAGTTGATGTACAATAGTTTAAAGTGACACGGTACCTCCCTTTTCATTTTTTGCCGTCTTCCGGAGGTGGCTCGTTTGCGGGTGGCGGGATCTCGACTTTTTGAAAATGTTTCTTGAAAATATTGGATTTTAACTCCGTTGTTGCCCGAGAATGAGTTTTTGAGTTTCTTGGAGGAGGCAATTCATCCTCCTCTTCAATAGACGACACTTCTTCACCGGCAAAGGCGGCGGCGGCTCGATAAGTTCGATCAATGTCAGTATCACTCAAATCTTCATCAATGTCGATGCGATTGGGATTGTAGTCACCAACCAAATGAGTATTGCCTTGTGATAAGCCGATGGGATGGACATTGGCGTGGTCATCGAGTGCTATACTCTTCCCCTTATCGACTCGACGAGAACGAGAAGAACCTCCATGGCTTGACATTTTTTTAGAAGTTAAGATTAATACAAAAAAATAAGAAAGAGTAGTAGTAGGATCATGTAGTAGGATTATAAATAGAAAGTATGAAATATATTTGGAATTATAACACTAAACTGAAATAAGTTTAGTTAAGGATTAGAAAGGCTTGATAATAATTAAAAAATCTTAGTAAATCACTAAATTTGCAAAGAGAGACAATGTAGAATAGAGAGATTATAGAAGATGAGAGATTGGTGTGAGAGAAATGAGTTGGGAATGGGGGGTATTTATAGGAGTGAAAAATAATAAAAAAAAGGCGGGAAAACCGCCGGTTTTGGACCAAACCGGATGGTTTCGGTTCAAATCGGCGGTTTGATCAACGGTCACTTGATCTTGACCGTTGATCATCAACGGTCACAAGATCAAGGCCGTTGATTTCAAACCTCGCGTTGACCGCGCCCAACGACTAGTTTTCAACTGTTAAACTGCCGGTTCAACCGTCAATTTGAACCGGCCAATTTTTTTTTTAAAATTCTCTAACCGGCGGTTCAAACCGCCGGTTTATGGTTTGGGATATGGGGAAACCGGAACCGGCCCTCCTTAACGGCGGTTGCGGTTGGTCAACGGTTTCCGCAACCATTGACCACCGGTTTGAACCGGCGGTTTGTCCAGTTCGTTCGAACCGGTGAACACCTCTAGTAAAAAGGGATCGATTCGGTAAAAGATGAGATCAGTTGTCTCTCTCTCTCTCTCTCTATATATATATATATATATATATATATATGATTAGTTTCAAATGAGAACCATGTTCCTATATGTGAACCTAGGGTCAATTATGGGACTTAGATCTAATTAAATGGATATATCAGATTCTTTGTGTATTTCCTTATTTAATTAAAAGCATTATAATTGTATAATAAAAACTCTACTTGTGTATATAACTGTAAATATTAATAAAGTACTGTGATTGTATAATAAAAGCATTGCTGTTATATAATAAAAGCACTAGTTCGCAGGTTCGCATATAATGACATGGTACCATATATATATATAGGACTAGGTTCAAATGAGAACCATGTCCTTATATGTGAACCTTGGGTCAATTATGGGCATTAGATCTAATTAAATGGATGGATTAAATTTTTTGTATATTTCCTTATTTGATTAAAAGCATTAGGACTGTATAATAAAAGCACTGCTGGTGTTTATAACTAAAATATCAATAAAGCACTGTGATTGTATAATGAAAGCACTAGTTCGCAGGTTCGCATATAATGACATGGTTCTCATTTGAACTCACCCATATATATAAAGAATAAAGCAAAGTATACATTTGGACCTCAACACCGGGTTAGTTAAGCTAATAACGTCGAGAAGGCCTCATTAAAACTTCTAAGTCAACCCTCCTTTGTGGGATAAACCTTTGCAGAGGGAAGAATACTCTCCAACATTATTAGCGAGTAAGCCTGGAACTAGTGAAAAGTACGGAGAGCCACAAACCGGCCAAAAAGCTTCAGCATGCAAGTTGAGGTACTAAGGTAGCTTCCCTTCAACTCGAAACTGGATCGAGGAGCGACTGCTGCATAGCCAACTACCAATAAGATCACAAATTAAAGAGCGACAAACCAACAAATAGCCACAAGTCAGCTAAATAACTCAAAAAACTATCAGGACTCGAGGATAATGTAAAATACATCTGACCATAGTGTAATACCTGTGTGAACACATGGGTATATATGAAATATGTATATATATACACACATTACAATATTGAGTGTATTAAAAATAAATAAGTTTTAAGAATAAATAAATAATTATTATTAAAAATATATTATTTAATTTACACGCCGCAAAGTATTTTTTATAAAGAACATTATTAACTCTGTTTACATATCTACCGTCTTTGTCACATTAGAGTTTTCAATCATTTTCTACTTTTACTCATTGAATCATAAAGTTGACCATTTTTAAAATTGGTGACACAGACGAAATAGGGTATTTATTTGTTGTATAATGTTAATATAATAAAATATCTTTTTAATACTACACCAAATAATGTTGAAAAAAGATAAATATTTATTGTAAAAAAAAAAACAAAAACAAAGAGAGGAGAACATAGACTTTTTTTTAAAACTATATTATTTGAAAGATTTTAATAAAAAATAGCAGTGAGGGTATGTTAGATTTGATAAAAATATACCACAAATTTTATTCAAAATAAAATCATATTTTACAAATAATAAAAAGAATTCCACATAATTCAAATAAGTTGAAAAAGAACAAAATTGAAAACATAGAGCATCTCCAAATGTGTAATATCATATCAGGTAGCTAACCCGTGAAATAAGAAATCAATATGTGATAAGAATTTAAATAAACACTATAATCTGGTGGGGAATATAATGGGGACAAATGCAGAATGAAGAAATTTTAAAAATTGAATTATGGACCATTATGAATTCTAAAAATAAAGGTCAATTTCATCTGAACAATTATTTAAGGTTTATGAAATAAACCCTAAATTACAGAAAAAAAATGCATTTTCAAGAATTTAGAAAATCTCGTCAAAACAGAAAACCACATGCACAAAGGAAGACAGAAAAAAGTGAAAGTTTATTTCATGGAATAAAAAACAAAATACACATATTGAGGAAGAGTACCATTTACCTCTTGAAAGGGTCAACAATCACCACAACTCATTTTCGGTAGCTTACAAAACTCCACTTGACATCTCAGTTCAATCATACACATAAATCGATCATGGATCAAAAATTATAATCAGAAATCAAAACCAAAGTTCATATGTTGATTTTTTTTGGGACATTTAAGAATGAAGAGAATAATGATAAGGATAAACTGGAAGTATTTTTGGGAAGATTTTTAAAAAGGATAAAGGTATAAGGCAAAAGGAGAGATTAGTATGAGTAAAAATCAGTGCTTTAAGATGAGTATCGCACTACATATTGCATTTTGATCCTAGCATCGTGTAGCGTAAATAGCGTTATGTATTTCCTAAACTATTTGAACACATTATTTTAATATTAAAAAATAATTACATATTTTTTGTGAGTTATTTTTAATATAAAAACAAATTTTCTTTCTCAAAAATATAACTTAATATATAATCTCAACAAATAAAGTATAAGGTCCAACAAATATGAAACAAAATTACAATTCATAAAACACAATAGAAAACTACAAATAAGATAGAACTCTACGATAGTATAATAAAATCTTAAAACCTTATAACAATATTTGGGAACAAGTTGTCAAACTGATTAACACCGATTAAATAATATAATTAAAAAAAATGGTATTAAAGAATTAGTAAAAAAAATCATTGGTTGTTAATAAAAGTTAGATTTGTTTTCTAATTATATGAAAACATCGGTCAATTACATAATATAAAAAAAAAACTGGTGTTACGACATTATTAATATCATCAATTTTGCGTAGGCACGAAAAGATAGGGTAGACAGAGAAATAGTGGTATATAGGTTTTAAACAGATGTTATCTATGATTTTAAACAAAGAAATAATGAAGAGTAGAAAGAAGAAAGATGATAAACTGACACGACTTTTTTAAAAAAAGGACAGACACTAATAGATGAAAATTTATGGAGACATCCATGTGTACACAGGAAATTAGAGTGTACATTTACTTAGTAAAATACGGGGGATGTCCTCTCGCACCTCTAGCGGAGCCGAATAACTCCAAGCAAAGAACAATCGAGTTTAGTGAGAGCATCTACAACTTGATTCCTTTCTCGAAAAAAAATGCAAGACTCGAACCTACATGCCAAAGAGAAGGAAAATAGTAATCGCTAAAAAATCTCCGCGGGACCTAAAGGGAGAGACTATCTAAAAGACCAACCATATAAGCTGAATCTGACTCAATCCAAAGCTTGTTCCAACCAAGCCGTGATGCGTGACAAACACTACAAATAACCGCAAAAAGCTTTGTGTCAAAAGCATGGCCCCAAACAGCACTGATCACAAAAACTCTCGTAGAAACACAATCATCAAGGGCTCCATTGGCGCTACCATCCATATTAACCTTGATCTAATAAAAGAGAGGAGGGATTTAGATAACTTCCGTGAGCTTCACCGGGGACCGACACCTACTGGGAACTCGAAGCCTTCGAAGGGTGAAAAGATCACTCACAGTATTATGCATTGTGAGGATTTTAGATTGATAAGAATTCCTCAATTCAGGATGTATAGTTTATTACTCAGTATATATATACAACAAAAGAGGGTTACAGAAATAAGGAAATAATATCTACAAGATATTATGTATCTTTGACTAATTCTAGTCTAATACCCCGCCGCAAACGATGCGGATGGGGAGCAACACAAAGTTTGGAACGAAAAAACTCAAAAAGAGGATGAGGAAGGGCCTTTGTAAAAATATCCGCAATTTGGAGATGTGAAGGAACGAACTGAGTAGCAAGACGACCGACGGACACCAACTCACGTACAAGATGATAGTCGATATCAATGTGCTTAGCCCGTTTGTGTGCAATAGGATTCTGAGAGAGGAAAAGAGCACTCTTATTGTCACAAAGTAGCTTCGGAACAGATGTAGGAACAACATGGAGTTCCCTTCGATACGGTAGGCTGCTTCTTAGCGCTCCATGAGACAAGATTTGAACCTAAAAAGATGTATTAACCATATGTGGAACAACGAGTGTCCAGGCAACGAGCCTAATCAGCATCCGAGAAATCTAAGAGAGCCGAATTACCACGAGAGAAGCGGATTCAAAAATCAATCGTACCTTTGACGTAATGAAGAGTTTGTTTGACCGTGGAAAAGTGTGAGACGGTTGGATGAGACTGAAATTGACTAACTGTGTTAACTGCAAAAGACAAATCAGGACGAGTAATAGTCAAATATTGTAAAGCACCAACTAAGGATCTATAAAGAGTAGCATTCAAAAAAGCGAGCCCATCAGCATAAAGCAAATATCACGAGCATATCGGCACGAAGAAAAATATTGGCACGAAGCAAAATATCACGAGCATATTCGGATTGACCAAGAAAAAGACCATCAGCAGTATAAGTAACCTCCAGTCCAAGAAAATAATTAAGACGACCAAGATCCTTGATGGAAAACTCTTGATCAATTCTAGAAATAAGACGAGTAACCAAAGTTGTGTTGGTGCCGGTGACAATGATATCATCAACATATACCAAAAGATAGAGTAAAGTAGATCCTTCACAATAGACAAAGAGAGAAGTGTCGTATTTGCAGTTGACAAAACCCAATTGAACCAAAAAATCATAGAAACATTGAAACTATGCTCGGGGAGCCTGTTTTAGTCCATAAATAGATTTAATTAAGTGACACACAAAGGAAGGCTTGGATGGATCAGCGTAATCAGGGGGTTGCTTCATATAGACAGGTTTTGTAAGGACCTCATGAAGAAAAGCATTGTTAACATCAAGCTGATGAAGAGACCAGCCTTTGATGGTAGCAAGAGACAAAATAACACGAATCGTCGACGCTTTAACTACAGGGCTGAACGTGTGATCATAGTCAAAACCAGGAAGCTGAGTAAACCCTTGAGCCACAAGGAGAGGTTTGTAGCGATTTATTGAACCATCAGAATGAAATTTAGTTCGAAAAACCCATTTTGAACCAACAATGTTTTCACCGGAGGGGTGAGGAACGAGGTCCCAAGTATAATTTGAACGAAGAGCACGTAGTTCATCATCCATAACAGAGACCCATGCTGGCGAACGAGAAGCGGATTTGAAGCCCTTGGTCTCCTTGATATTATGAATGGATGCAAGAAGAGCATTATGAAGAATATGAGCAGTATGAGGAGGGTACCTAGTCTTGAAAATACCATCTATAGCACGAGTGCGCATAGAGTGTGTGCGAGGAGGCACAAGAGGTGGTGACGATGGAGTAGCTGGAGACTATTGCTACAAAAACATCTCATTTCCATCATCCGAAACATTTATCCGGTGTGAAGGACTGGATTGACCGCTGGATGAACCTTCAGTGACACAATCCAGGATAGCTATACGGAATAGAGAAGCCGCAGATGCACAATCCAATCCACCCATCCGGTGTGCAGCATCGTCCGGTCCACTCGTCCTATCGGATGACCTGATTAGCACATATTTGTCTTTATTTATTAGTATTTTAGTTAGTTTTTCTTATTGTTTTGGTATAAGTTGGATAGTTTAAGCTTAAATTCGTATATTTGTACTTCCATCTTATTCTACTGCATTTTGATCTTAATTATTACAAATAGGTGAATTATCTCTGTTTTTCACCTTATAGCTAAGTAACAAGAGGAGCTCAGCACGTTAAAGATGAAGATTGATGATTAAGAGACAAGGATCGAGCATTCCAGCAAAGAAGTAGCAAGTTTTTGGAAGCTAACGGTTAGCTCTAGCGGTAGCCTTACCGTTACACCTAACGGTCACCACACCGTTACGTAATCGCTGAAGGTGGACTGAGAGCCTAACGGTAGGCTTAATGATTACACACCATATCGCTACCATCACCGTTAGACCGAAATAGAGACATTAACGAGAGCTGTAGCGGTAGCCCTTTACCGCTAAGTGCTAACGTTATCAGGCCCTGTAATCGACTTACGTGACTTGCTGTCCAAGAAATCGGAAATTTTTAAATACCAAGCATTAATCCGAGTTCCAGGCATGCTTGTGACCCTAAAAACTTACCATAAACATAATCCTAGGGTTTAGAGTCAAATTTTAACATCAAAATGCAGAGATCGAAGAGCTAATCAAGGATTCAACGACGAGGAGTTCCTAAGCCCGTTCGACGCCGTTCAACCATTTTCGACCGATCTGCAGCATTTTCTCTTCGGATTATCCAAAGATCTTTCGTCTTCCATTAGTCTCAATAAGTTTTCTACAACTTTTACTTGTTTTCTTAGTTTAATCTTAGGTTTTTAAGATTTAGATAATTAATTTTATTTATGTCTTGAGTTTACGTATGAATTTTGATTTCGTTGAACAATCGCAGCAAGTTATTCTCTGTTTAGATTCAGTTTTTCATGTTTATGATTGGATTTTGGATACTTGAATTGGTTAATAATATTCATGCGATTTAATTCATGTTATCTTGTTTCGTTTTTAAGATTCAAGTTATCGTTTATTTCATAGTTGTTTATTTCATGCATGATCGTAGATTCATTAGGATTAATTAAGTTGGATTATGAATTTTTATGTTGCTGCGTTTTAAGTTTTATATTGAGTTATTGCTTAGTTTTGAATTTTAATTAAGTTGCTTATTAGATAATTAAGTAGTTAATTAAATTTAGGTTTTAATTTGGTTAATTATATGCTTTTAATTCTTAGTTGGTAATTTAGGATAAATTAATTTTGTTTTTAAGTTTAAGTCTTGAGTTTTTAAATTCGTAGTTATTAATAAAAAACAACAAAACCCCAATTTGCAAAAGTTTATATGTTTAATTATTATTGAGAAAAACATCCAAGATACCGAACAGTTATTCTCGAGAGATCGACACGAGTCAGCATTTCACCCTACAAACGCCCTCGTACTCTTGTGAGCAAGCTTGCGTGTTTTAAATTAGAAATATATAAAATTGGGTGCACAAAAGTCTGAATCAAAGTTTTGGCGCCGTTCCCGGGGAACATCAAGTAGGATTCAAGGATTTTTTTCGTTTTATTTTCTATTTAGTCGTTATTTGTATAATTGCGCTTGGTTTAGGTACGTTGATTTGTTGTTGAGTTTATGCAATGTAGACAATAACTTCAACTCGATCTTGCACCATTTATTGACAACATCCATCGTTCACATCCACTGAGACCAAGGCCCTTTTCTATTCCCAAGAGCATTTCTTCTATTGCTACTGATTTTATTTGCGATGATATCCCTGGGTCAATGTTAGGAGCACATTCTGTTCGTAATGGTAACGTCGGTAATGGACCACCTAGATCCCCACGTTGCAACCGAGATGAATACAATAGTGAACCAGTCCGTTTACAAGGACAAGTGCAGCCCCGAGCTTATTGGTCCAATATCCAGCGAAACATGGAGAATAGGGAACAAGACGTGGAGAGGAATGAAGAAGTCCATAATCAGCATAACGAGTATGTTGACAATCATAGACGAGTAGATGCTTGGTTGGGAAATCAGAACCATGGCTACGAACAGGATAATTTTGAAAGGAGGTACGTGCGCAAAAATAATTATGAGAGGAACGCGTATGATAATCACTACGAGAGGGCTAATGACCGAGTTGGAGAGCCGAGGGGCAATCGAGCACCTCGACAACGCAATTTGGCACGTCCGAAGGTTGTACCTTTTGGGTCTGCTATTGTTCTTGGACCAACTGAAAGGGAGGTGGAGATTAAACCGCATCAAATTAATTTACTCCAGACTTTTTTCGTAGTTATTAATCAAACAACCCCCCCCCCCCCCCCCCCCCCCAATTTTGTAAAAGCTTATATGTTTAATTATTATTGAGCAAAAACATCCATGATACCGAACATTTGTCCTCGAGAGATCGACACGAGTCAGCTTTCCACCCTACAAGCGCCCTCGTACTCTTGCGAGCAAGGCTTGCATGTTTTAAAATTGAAAATATATAAAATTGGGTGCACAAAAGTTTGGAATTATGAACCCATCGGATGGAGTTTCTGCATTAGTGTCCGAGCGGTTGTACCCACCTGTCCGACTGGATGGAGCCTCTGTAGCATCATCCGGTCCACTCGTCCCGACCGGATGACACACCGGATAGAGTTTCTGCATTACTGTTGATATGGCAGTACGTACGCCAGACCTGGGTTGGGGTAGCTCTGACTCAGGATAGTTAGATAAATTAAGAAAGGGCTAAAACAGCTTTGTCTCAGAGGAGGATCTAATTAACCCTTCTGAGAAAATAGAATATCAGGGAGAGGTGGTTATTGCTCAGGATTCCTCCTGACTTAGCTATCTTGAAGAAATCACTAAAAGATTAGAGGTTATGCCGAGCTGAAGTTCCAGGGACTAGACTTAAGCCTGGTCTGGTCGAGAGACCTGATACAATCCCCTAAAGGAGGGAGCTTGTCATCATAATAGCAGGATCTGACCTGTTGAATGGCAGGGACACCGAATGAAAGAAGAGCTGGATCATGACAGGTCTGGTTCTTTGAATTCCGCTGGAATCCTAGGAAGTTGAGGCAGTACAGGATGAGGAAGACCTGGAACGAGGAAGACCTGTTTTCTAGATCCCCAGCAAAGAGACAAGGGGGACCACTTGTCAGAATTGGTTGCGTAACAGTCCGTGCTTCGCGGCACGTGCTCCTGAGATCCCGGCTGGGGTCCCCACTAAGGGAAGTTATAAGTATCTTAGCCCCAAGGCTGAGAGAGGTAAGAGCAGGTCTGGGCGAATACCCAGATCTGAGAGGTAATATGGAATAGTGGAAGAAGAGCAGGCCCAGGCCAGACCTGGTTTCTTGTTTACCCAGAAAAGGGCGAGTGGAACCACTTGTCAGATTTTGTTGCTTAAACGGCCCATGATTCGCGGTCTTTATTTCTGAGATCCCGGAAAAGGGGTCCCCACTAGGAAAACTATATATACCTCAGCCCCGAGGCCGAGAATGGTATGTCATTCGCTTGAGTATTCTTGCTTTCCTTCTGAAAAACACCTCAAACGCTTACTGACTTAAGCATGGGAGAGGTTTCCACCGGAAAATCACCGGTGGTCCTTTCTAACTTGTGTTTGTGGTGCAGATCAGGAGGGTGTTCAAGGTTCCAGGCATTCCCAACGTTGATCATTTTTTGGGTTAAAACAATTGGCACCGTCTGTGGGAAGACGATCAAGCTAAGGCGTGAGGTGTTCTTTTTATTTTATGGCTTCATACGGTTTACGGCGGAACTTGGTGGGAGAGCTCGGCAGAACCCCTAGTTCCACTACTCCGTGGGGAATGCCCAGGTCGATAGATACGTCGGCGATGGGGCCAGAAGAGACAGCACCGTCGGCAGCGGCCGCGCCAGGCGCTACGCCGCCCCCACTCGGTAGATCTGTGCCAACTACTGGTGGTTCATTTAACGAGTCCTTCCTCTTGCAGCTCTCGGAGCTCATCGGCAAAGCCGTGGAGACGGCGGTGGAAAAGAAGTTTGCGGAGATGTCGACGCCGCCATCCAACACACCACCGGCACGAACTGTCCCGGTGGTTGGAACTGAACCATTACGAGGCCAGCGCGCGGATCGGACTCCTCTACAGGACAGGGAAGAGCACTTCTCCCCCTCCGACAGCGAGACCTCAAGCCAGACTAATCCAGGTTTGGCTGAACAGATCCAGAGTTTGCAAAAAGAGGTGCGAGAATTCAAGAGGAAATTAACGAATGCTGGTGCCGTGCCAGCGCGACGGGGCACCCCTTTCACTGAGGAGGTCATGCGTGATGACGTAACAGCTTCATATCGCTCCTTGGGCTTCGAGTATAATGGAACCACGGATCCATGGGACCATCTCAGTCTCTTTGAGATCGCGGCAGCTCTGCATAAATTTTTGGACGCTGTTATGTGCCGGGTCTTCCCAATGACTTTTACCAAGTCGGCGCAGCTCTGGTTTAGCCAATTGCCACCTCATTCTATCAGTAACTTTGACGAATTCAGTTCGGCCTTCCTGCACCAGTTCACGAGCTGCAGGAAGTACCAGAAAATGCCGCTCAAACTTTTCAGCTTGAAGCAGAAAGAGAATGAGAGCCTGCGTGCCTACATCAATAGGTTTACAACGGCTAAGTTAGAGGTGCCTTCTGCGTCAGAAGAGCTGTTGGTACATGCTCTGGCACAGGGTCTGAGGAG
The DNA here is from genome assembly GCA_014905375.1 of Phtheirospermum japonicum. Lineage (NCBI taxonomy): Eukaryota > Viridiplantae > Streptophyta > Magnoliopsida > Lamiales > Orobanchaceae > Phtheirospermum > Phtheirospermum japonicum. The sequence continues at coordinate 323,688 of BMAC01000021.1, forward strand.
AGGAGAATTTTTCCAATCGCTAGTGGTGAAACCAGCTCTGAAATTTGGAGAGCTCTTAGAGAGAGCGGAGAAGTATATCCATTTGGAAGAAGCTTTGAAAATCAAGGAAGAAGGAGAGAAGAAGAGGGAAAGGTACTATAGGGATGAAAGGGCAGCAGTGAAGAAGCCCAGGCCAGATCTGTCTGGAGGGAGACCTCGTTTCGACAGATATACCCCTTTAGCAACGCCGCAAGGCAAAATTCTGCAGGCAATAGAAAGGCATCCAGAGCTGAAATGGCCCCAGACGTACTCACAGAAGCCCAGGAAGGAAAGATCTGATCGATTCTGCCATTTCCATAACGAATATGGGCACAATACCGATGAGTGTACTCATCTGAAAGACGAACTGGAGAGAATGGTTCAGGCTGGGCACCTAAAAGAGTATGTCCGCATGAGGAAGGAAGAGGCCAGATCTGGTCATAGTGGTTATGACCGGTCCCAACAAGGCAAGAGAGATCAGGATAGAAGACATGCTGACGGAAGAAGATCTGATCAGGACCAGGTCATTCATGACGAGATTCAGATGATCACAGGCGGAGAGATGGAAGAGCATTCTAAATGGGCACAACATAGTTATGTCCGAGCCGCGAAAGATCTGGTGAGGAAATCGCGAGAAGTTGGGCAAATGGCGCATACCCCCAATATCTGTTTCGGGTCAGAAGATGCCGATAGCATTTTGGCCCCACACATGGACGCCCTCGTTATAACGGCTACCATTGCCAATTATAATGTGAGGCGAATTCTTGTGGATACTGGAAGCTCTGCCGATATTTTGTTTTATGATTGATTTCAAAAGTTAAAATTGGATGTGGAATTGGAGGAGGTTACCACCTCTTTGGTCGGATTCGCAGGAGGGGCCCTGAAGCCTCTGGGGTCAGTCAGGCTCCTTGTAACATTGGGTGAGGAGCCTTATAGGGTGACCAGAACGGTGCATTTTCTGGTAGTAGATGCGCCATCCTCTTACAATGTAATGCTGGGTCGGCCGTCCCTAAGCCAGTTTCAGGCTGTGATATCCGTCTTTCATATGAAAATGAAATTTTTGGCTGAGGATGGAACAGGCGAGGTAAGAGGTGATCAATACGCGTCGAGATAGACATATGTCGAATGTGTCAGAAGGAACAGCGAGGAAGAAAGACAGAGTAAGAGAGCTCGAGTGGAGCAGCCACGGACAGACCTGGCTCGAAGAGAGGAGGGACTGATGTTAATTGAGGTGGTCCCGGGCGACGATAGCCGAGTCCTTCGTGTAGGCACGACTCTTATCCCGGAAGTATTGACTGACCTGGTGGCTTTGCTGAGAGACAGTGCGGATCTTTTTGCTTGGTCTCCCCAAGACTTGATAGGGATCGACCCGGAGGTCACGGAGCACCGCCTCAACATTAGCCCGGAAGTGAAGCCAGTTAAGCAGAAAAAGCGTAATTTCGGGCCAGAGAAAGAGGCCATTATCGAAGCAGAGGTGGATAAGCTCTTGAAGGCGGGGCACATCCAAGAAATACAATTTACAGAATGGCTTTCCAACGCGGTTTTGGTCCCAAAAACAGACGATTGGCGGATGTGCATTGATTTTTGAGATTTGAACCGCGCCTGCCCGAAAGACCACTATCCCTTGCCGAGAATCGACCAGCTCGTCGATTCTACCTCTGGATGTGAGCTCCTGAGTATGATGGATGCATCCCAAGGGTATCACCAGATCAGATTGGTAAGAGAAGATTGGAAGCGGGTCAGCTTTATTACCCCGAAAGGGACGTATTGCTATGTCGTGATGCCTTTCGGTCTGAAGAATGCAGGTGCCACCTACCAGCGTTTGGTTGATAAGATGTTCAAGAGCCAGCTCGAGCGAAATATGGAGGTTTATGTGGATGATATGCTGGTTAAGAGCATAAAAGCAACGTCGCATGTGGAGGACTTGAGGGAGACCTTTGATACTCTGCGACAGTACAGGATGAAGCTTAATCCCAAGAAATGCGCGTTCGGGGTCAGAGCTGGAAAATTCCTGGGCTACATGGTCACGGAGAAGGGTATCGAGGCAAATCCTGAGAAGGTCCGAGAAACTATGGAGATGCAAGCGCCCAGAAACGTGAAAGAAATGAAATGCTTGGCAGGACGGATCAATGCCCTGAGTAGGTTTGTGTCCAGGTCTGCAGAGAAGAGCTTGCCATTTTTCCAGGCCTTGCGGAAGAAAGCTAAATTTCAGTGGAGCGATGAATGTGAAGAGGCATTTCGATTATTGAAGGAGTACTTGGCTGGCATGACCTTGCTCACGAAACCCGTTCAAGGGAAGCCCCTAATCTTATATTTATCCATGGGACAGCAGGCGGTCAGCTCTGTCTTGATCAGGGAAGAAGATAAAATACAGACACCGGTATACTTTTGGAGCAAGGTCTTGCATGCGGCAGAGGTCAAGTACGTGGAAGTAGAAAGGGCAATGCTAGCTCTGGTTGGAACTGCTCGAAAGCTGCGACCGTATTTCCTTTCTTATACCATAATAGTGCGAACTGACCTTCCATTGGAAACCATAATGGACAAACCAGAAGCATCTGGGAGGCTAGTCAAATGGATTATAGAGCTCAGCGAATTCGATGTCGCATTCGAGGCTAGAATGGCAATTAAGGCTCAGGCCTTAGCTGATTTCATGCAAGAAATGACTGGTTCTCCTGGTGAGTTGAAGGAATGGACAATTTTCATGGATGGCTCTGTCTGTAATCAGGGCTGTGGGGTTGGAATCGTCCTAATGGATCCAACAGGCGTGTCCACCGAGTTCACTGTCCGGTTGAGTGCATCATTTTCCAATAATGCTGCCGAGTATGAGGCCCTATTGAGAGGGATTCAGATGGCGAAAGACTTGGGCGCAGAGTAGGTGTGCGCTAAGGTGGACTCACAGCTTGTTTGCAAGCAGATCAGTGGAGAGTTCGAGATAAGGGAGGAAAATATGCAGAAGTATTTAACCAAATTTAGAGAGCTGGCCAGAGGAATGAAAGGGTTAACATTCGTTCAGATTCCTAGGGAAGAAAATGGAAGAGCTGATTTCCTGGCGAAAGTAGCCAGCTCGGCCGCAGATGGCCGCGAAAGGGTGATTACTCTATTAAGAGTAGACGGGGAGTTCGGGGCTGAGCAGGTGTGTGCGGTTATGGAACGAGAAGACTTGCGCTCTTCTATAAAAGCGTACTTAGAGCAAGAGGTCTTGCCGGAGGATAGGAGGGAAGTGGCAAAAATACGTGCCAGGGCTGCTAGATTTTGCTTAATTAAAGGAGAGCTATTCAAGCGAGGATTCAGCCAACCTCTTTTAAGATGCCTGGGCCATGCAGAAGGAGCTCTGGTACTTAGAGAAATTCACGAAGGGTGTTGTGGTAACCATATGGGCGCCAGAGCTCTGTCAAGCAAGATCTTACGAGCGGGATATTTCTAGCCAGGCCTACGAAAAGAAGCAGAAGATTTCATACGAAAATGCGAGAAGTGTCAAAATATTTCATCACTGATACACAGGCCTGCCGAAGAGCTCATGACAATGAGTTCTCCTTGTCCATTCGCCAAATGGGGATTGATTTGGTCGGCCCTTTTCCCATGGCTCCTGCCCAAAAGAAGTTTCTAATAGTCGCGATCGACTACTTTAGTAAGTGGGTAGAGGCTGAAGCATTGGCGAAAATTACAGAGGATGCTGTCATGAAGTTCTTGTGGAAAAATGTCGTGTGCAGGTTTGGCGTCCCCAGAATCCTGGTTTCAGATAATGGCACCCAGTTCACGGGTACCAGAATTAGAGCTTGGTGTGCAAAGATGAAAATTGATCAGCACTTCACGTCTGTCTATCATCCCCAGGCTAACGGACAAGTCAAGGTCACTAATTGCATATTGGTTCATGGGATCAAAACACGTCTGGAGAGAGCTGGAGTTAGATGGGTGGATGAGCTGAATTCAATTCTATGGGCATACAGAACTAATCCCAAGGAAAGCACAGGGGAGACGCCTTTCAGCCTAGTTTATGGTATGGATGCAGTGGTGCCTGCTGAGATTAGTACGGAAACCCATCGAATTCAGAATTTTGTTGAAAAAAAGAACGAGCTCTTAATCCAGGATGCTCTTGACTTGATCGAGGAGAAGAGGGATCGAGCTGCTGTCAGAATGGCACATATCAAAGGGAGAATAAAAGCGACATACGATAAGTCTGTGGTAAAAAGGCAGTTCCAGGTAGGAGATCTGGTCTTGAGAAGAGATGATTTGGGAAAAACGAAAGGAAAACTTGATGCTGCGTGGCAAGGACCACTTCGAGTCACCCAAATCTTAGCAGGAGGCGCTTATAAGTTGGAAGAGCTGGACGGGACTGAGATCCTGCGTGTTTGGAATATTGCTAATTTACGAAAATTTTATGCATAATTGTAATTTCTTAATAATCACTTGTCTTTTGAATAAAATTGCAGGTTTATTCTTGTTCACCAATTTAGATATGCGTTCATAATTAAGCTAGGATTGGCTAAGGACGTATGTCCTCGATTTTACCTGACCTGATTGTCAGTTTAAATCCAGGATTGGCTAAGGACGGATGTCCTCGATTTTTACCTGACCTGATTGTCAGTTTAAAGCCAGGATTGGCTAAGGACGGATGTCCTCGATTTTACCTGACCTGATTGTCAGTTTAAAGCCAGGATTGGCTAAGGACAGATGTCCTCGATTTTACCTGACCTGATTGTCAGTTTAAAGCCAGGATTGGCTAAGGACGGATGTCCTCGATTTTACCTGACCTGATTGTCAGTTTAAAGCCAGGATTGGCTAAGGACGGATGTCCTCGATTTTACCTGACCTGATTGTCAGTTTAAAGCCAGGATTGGCTAAGGACGGATGTCCTCGATTTTACCTGACCTGATTGTCAGTTTGAAGCCAGGATTGGCTAATGACGGATGTTCTCGATTTTACCTAACCTGATTGTCAGTTTAAACCAAGATTGGCTAGGGCGGCTGCCCACGATTCTCCTGACCTGATTTTCAGCTCAAAGTCAAGATAGGCTAGAGGTGGCTGCCCACGATTTTCCTGACCTGATTGTTAGCTTGGGCACGCGAATAAAAAATCCTATGAGGTAAATTCTGAATTGCTAAAACGCTGATATAAGCATAAGTTAAATGGCTTGAGCAAGCAAAAGGCCGATTCTAAGTTTGAGCAAAACTGAGAAAATGTGTATGAGAAGAATAAAATTCATATATTTCATTAACTACTGCACAGCGCGAAAAACAGGTTGCCCATACCTTCTACGAAGGTTAGAAATTTTGATTACATAAATTTGTAGGAAATAAAAAAGATAAAACCGAGATATTCATCTAGGTGAAGCCGCCGATCTGAAGCCAAAGCTCGGCAAACACGCCAAAGCTCACGCTCCGCCTCATAGAGTCGGCAGCGATACTTGTCAGACTTCTCGGCAAGGGCTTGGGCCTCGCCAGCAACGGCGGTTAGGCGACTCACGGATTCGATCAGATCCGCCTTATCTTCATGCAGTTGGCGGTTGATTTGCCGGAGCTCAGCCCATTCCCTTTTGTAGTGATGCTTCTTTTGCCTCTTCCTCTCCAGAAGACGATAAAGATATCCGATCTTCTCCTTGAGCAAGACCAATTGATCAGAAAGTTTGAGTTTCTCCACAATAAGAGAGATGTTTTTTCTCTTTACAGTATTGAGTTCTTCGAGCAAGGGAGAAGAAGACATTTTTCAGATGAATGATGAAAATATTAAGGCACACATACAGGCATTTAAAGAAATCGAAAGCACGTGATAAGAATAAAAAAGTAATAGGGTTTCTGGATATTCAGGAAACCCTAGAAGTTCAAAAGTCATTACAGGACAAAAAATAAAACATCCGTTATTAAAAACTTGTTTGATATTACATAAAGCTTCAGCAGAATAACAGCCAGACCAGACACCCAGGCAACCTACAGATCCGCTGCAAAAGAACAGTTCATACGGCCTAAGTATCGACCTCCATATCTACCCTCAGCTCTGCTGACACCTGATCCACCGGGCTCTCTGACAGACCTCCTGGAGAAGCTCCCCCAGGTAGCTCACCCAGACCTGCAAAGTTTGGGGAGGGAGATGAAGTAGGAGGGACCACAACGAGGGTCAGGTCTGACTGAGCTTGACTGGATTCGAGAGCATGGAGAACAGAGTGAATATGCTCGGCAAACTCTGCAGACCCGATGGTGTGGAGGCGATCCTTGGCAGGGTCGTAGGAGAAGGAGGTCGGCTCAGGCGGGGTCCTCAACGGCATTTTTCAATCAAAAGGAGCATTGGGATTGGCCTAAACCCATTTGGCCTGCTCATCCAAGCCATAGTTGTAATACACCACAACCTCTGGAAAGAGTAGGGAAAAAAGGGCTTTGGATCCCAAAAAGGCTTTCTTGGCTTCATCCCTGGCCACCTGGACCAGATTGAGCCCCTCCTCGGAGTTTAAGAACTCGGCCTTCCACTCTTCCTTGGCCTTGGCTAGAGCATTGTCTTCCAGACTCCTTGCCTCCGCTATAGCCTCATCCCGAGCTTCGGATCGGGCTGTCTCCAACATCTTCTCTTGGGCTTTCTTCATCCCATCTACCTCCTCCTGCAGCTTTTTGACCTCCTTGACCTTCTCCTTGGCAAAGGCCCTGACCTGCGACATCTTCTCATTAAGGGCCTTGTTCTCCTTAATAAGGTCAGCTTGGGCCATAGATCTGGTTGCCCTAATGGCTAAGAGCGCCCTCTTGGCTTCAGCCTGGACATCAGAGAGAAAGTTAGAAACTCACTAAGTAACAAACGAGGAAAGGGAAGAGTAATGGAGAGACGTACCCTAGCCTCATCCTGACACCAGGACTCCAGCAGTTCGCGATCACTCATTTGCTCTAAGACGCGCATGTCTTCAGGCACGCACTGAGCACTTACGTGTCGAACTGCTACATCTCCTGAGCAGTTCAGGATAGGAGTCCGGCGCGGGGGACCCACACTGCGAGTGACGGTGGCGGCGGGTCTGGTAGTTGCAAGGATAGCCGGGGCCATGGGGATGTTCACACCACGGCCACAGTTGGAGCGGGGCCTTTTCAGCTGTGGAACATCCTCCTCGTCGGAGTCAGATGTGAGTCGCCTCACTGGGGAAGAGCTCCGGGCTCAAGGTGCAGAAGATGCGCCCACCATGTGAACTGCAGGCTCTGCATCAGCCTCTGCGCTTTTCTTGTCGGCTGACTCGAACATCATGCGCATCATCATTTCTGAAAATAAAGAGCAAAGGAATTAAGAATCATGGGCATCAAGATATGATGTAATGGACCAGGCTAGAGAAGGCCTTTTACCAATCTCTGGGGTTAAGGGACTTGTCTCGCAAGTTTCGTTGAAGAAGTCTAACCCATGGGGGAGGAGGAGCTCATTAATATTAATAGGATTCTCATTCAGAGTAGATATGATTTTCTGAATACGAGAAGGTCTGCCTGCTACGGTCAGATGGGGGTAAGAAGGCAGTTTCTCTATGGGATGGGGGTCAAAACCCCAGTCTCCATCACAGTGGACAAAGAAAAACTTTTTCCGCCAGGCTTTGTGAGAGGAGGGAAGTTTGTGTATAAAATGAACCCCAGGTCTGGCTGTGAGATAAAAGCAGTTAGGGGACAAAATCTTCGCTTGGAAGAGATGGTAGAAAACAAGGGCTGTTGGATCCAAGCCATCATAGCGCATGGCCAGATTGTAACATACCATTATTCTGAAGGAATTAGGGGTGAATTGAAAAATGGGGATTCTGTACATCTGGGCTATCTCAAGCATCAAGGGATTTACTGGTAAACGTAAACCCTCTTGAAATTGATCGACATAGAAAGTCAACCATCCCTCCGGTGCTTGATAGGCTAGAATGCACGCCGGGGGAGGATAGGGATCGAAGGGTTCTTTGATTTTGTACTGGGAGCGGATTTCCTCTATCGATTGTTGGCTAAGGATAGAAGTGATCTTGGGGTGATCCGGTACTGGTGGAGGGTATACTAAACCCTCAGAAGAGGAGGAGCCGGTGGTTGCTGCCACCGGAAGATCTAACGGTAATAGGGGGGAGGTCGCCGCCACCTCGGGGCTAGCAGGAGGTTGAGATGACGAAGCCCCTGTTGCATCTATAGGGGTAGACGGCGGAGAGGAAGGAGCCCTAACTGCCTCTGGGGTGGATTGTGAGGAAGAGGAGAGAACCACCGCCGCCTCCGGTGGAACAGACGGCGGAGATGCGGAGGCCCTTATATCTAGAGGAGATGACATCATAAGGAAATAAAAGGCAAAAGGCTGAGAAAGGTACCTGGTTTGTAAGGATTGCCAGGAAAGTGAGATGGAGAGAGAATTCGCCGAACACTGGGGAAGATGGAGAGAGCCTGAGATTTTGGAAAAGTGAGAATCGAAAAGTAAGAGAAAAGGACAAGTCCAGCGGGAATAATAAGATAAAAGATAAATTTGAAAAATGGAAATCGATAAAGGCGGGATTTGATGGGATCCCCGCATTTAATGCTGGCAGGCGAACAGTGCCCTAGGAAGTGAGCTGGAGCGTCCACCGTCCTAGACTAGGGCTGATGTGGCATGTACCCGGGGGACTGGCGTGGTTGTTACATGGGAAGATGAAACGACATCGCTAATGCCAAATAGTTAGGCCTGGGTGTCAGGCGGATTTCTCGGGATTCCTCCCAGTACGAGAAGTCATAAAGGACGGAACGATCTCATTTATTTAGAAATGACTTAAGATATTACCGATCTACCCCAACTGATTGAGGGGAGGAGTTGATATGGCAGTACGTACGCCAGACCTGGGTTGGAGTAGCTCTGACTCACGATAGTTAGATAAATTAAGAAAGGGCTAAAACAGCTTTGTCTCAGAGGAGGATCTAATTAACCCTTCTGAGAAAATAGAATATCAGGGAGAGGTGGTTATTGCTCAGGATTCCTCCTGACTTAGCTATCTTGAAGAAATCACTAAGCATAGAGGTTATGCCGAGCTAAAGTTCCAGGGACTAGACTTAAGCCTGGTCTGGTCGAGAGACCTGATACAATCCCCTAAAGGAGGGAGCTTGTCATCATAATAACAGGATCTGACCTGTTGAATGGAAGGGACACCGAATGAAAGGAGAGCTGGATCAAGACAGGTCTGGTTCTTTGAATTCCGTTGGAATCCTAGGAAGTTTATGCAGTACAGGATGAGGAGGACCTGGAACGAGGAAGACCTGTTTCCTAGATCCCCAACAAAGAGACAAGGGGGACCACTTGTCAGAATTGGTTGCATAACGGTCCGTGCTTCGCGGCACGTGCTCCTGAGATCCCGACTGGGGTCCCCACTAAGGGAAGTTATAAGTATCTTAGCCCCAAGGCTGAGAGAGGTAAGAGCAGGTCTGGGCAAATACCCAGATCTGAGAGGTAATATGGAATAGTGGAGGAAGAGTAGGCCCAGGCCAGACTTGGTTTCCTGTTTACCCAGAAAAGGGCGAGTGGGACCACTTGTCAGAGTTTGTTGCTTAAACGGCCCATGATTCGCGGTCTTTGTTTCCGAGATCCCAGAAAAGGGGTCCCCACTAGGAATAATATAAATACCTCAGCCCCGAGGCCGAGAATGGTATGTCATTCGCTTGAGTATTCTTGCTTTCCTTCTGAAAAACACCTCAAACGCTTATTGACTTAAGCATCGGAGAGGTTTCCACCGGAAAATCACCGGTGGTCCTTTCTAAATTGTGTTTGTGGTGCAGATCAGGAGGGTGTTCAAGGTTCCAGGCGTTCCCAACGTTGATCATTTTTTGGGTTGAAACAACTGGCCGAGCGGTTGTAGCCACCTGTCCGATCGGATGTAGCCTCTACAGCATCATCCGGTCCACTTGTCCGACCAGATGACCCAACAGATTGAGCTTCTGCGTCGTGATCATCTAATAAAGCCGAGTAGTTGAGGTCAGATAGTGGACAAGCGACATTATTCTCAGAGAAATGGAAATAATTTTCATCAAATTAAGCATGGCGAGTTACATACATTCAAGAAGTAGCCGGATCCATGCAAAGAAACCCCTTATGATGATTACTGTAACCAAGAAAAAGGTATGGAACACTACGAGGTGATAACTTGTTAGCAACATAATCACGAAGATAGGGATACACACGACAACCAAAGACATGGAAATTTTCATAGGTCGGAACCGACCTAAATAAGACTTCGTAAGGAGATTTATGTTGCAAAATAGGTGAGGGTAACCTGTTAATGATGTAACTAGCTGAACTGAAAGCTTCAACCCAAAACCGAACTGGAACTGATGAGTGGAAAAGCATAGATAAGCCCTTTTCAGTAAGATGCCGATGTTTATGCTCAGCACGCCCATTTTGAGGAGGAGTATAAGGACAAGACATAGTGTGTTGAATCCTAGTCGTGCGAAAAAGAGCCTGAATGCGATTATTTGTAAATTCGATTCCCCCATCCTATTGAAAATGTTTAATAGTACAAGTGAATAAATTTTCCACCAAGGTCTTAAATTGAACAAATATTTTATAAAAATTGGACTTGAGGCGAAGCTGATAAAACCACGTGAAACGAGAGTGATCATCAACAAAAATAGCATAATATGGAAAACCACTAACAGATTTAACAGAAACCGGACCCCATAAGTCATAATGAATAATGTCTAAAACATGCGAAGCCCGCTTTGTGTTATTACAAAAAGACAATCTCTTGCTCTTGGCAAGCTGACACAACTAACAAGAAACGCGCTTAGGTAACACAGACGTTACAGATAAGCGACCTAGTTTATTTAAAGTAGAAATGATCTCAAAAGCAGTATGACCAAGGCGTCGATGCCATAGTTCAAATGAAGCCTTGGTTCCTTTAGACTTCAAAGCTGCAACAAGAGCCGCATGCCCACGTTGCAAAACATAAAGACCCTTTTCAAGAATGCCTCAAGCCAGAGGTACCCCTGTTTCCCGATTCTGAATTTCAAAGTGTGAATCACTAAATATCACCTTTACAGGAAAGTCGTGAGTAAATCTACTGACAGATAATAGATTTTTAGTGATGTGCGGCACAACCAAGACATCAAACAGAGATAAATCTGAAGAAAATTGACGTGCACCAGTATAATAAATAGAGAGTGAGGAACCATTACCAACAATCACACGGTCATTGCCCGAGTACGGAGAAGCGGAGTCGAGAATCGAGGAAGAGTGAGCAACATGCGTAGATGCACCAGTGTCTACAAACTAGTCATACGCAGATGACGGGTGTAGCAAAAAAGATGTATTAAATGCTTCAACCAGATTAGCCTATGAAGGTGTCGAAGAATAACGATTCGGACAAGTAGTAGCGTAATGCCCCTCGGCTCTGCAAATTTGGCATTTCAGAGTGAATCTTCCTCTTCCATGACCAAGACCACCGGACTGTCGACCAACAGAGTTTGCAGAGGATTGGTTCGAGAAGCCCCGACCACCGGAAGAATGGCCTCCACCACCACAATCATGATAGAGACAGAAGTTCGTTGATGATGCTGCGCATAAAAAGCGATCTGGGATGAATTTGCGGGGACTCAAGCGAGCGAGTGAAGAGTTCGTGACTCGAAACTTTGGCAAGAAACTCCTGATAGGTGGTTAGGGGCGTAAGATTAATTTGAGCAGTGGAGAAAGCATGAAACTCGGCACCTCTGCCCCAAAGAAACCAATGGGATTTGTCAGTTTCGTGGAGAGTACAACCTATTGCAGCAAGTTGATCATAAAGACTTTTAAAAAGACCCCCATATTCAGTGATTGAGAGATCGCCTTTTTTGATAAGTTGCAATTTATCCTTTAATTTCGACTCTCGAGCCTTAGACGTTTGATTATAGACAGTAGCCAAGGTCGAACATAGAGAGGCCGAAGATTTACAGCCGGTAACAACGGCCATAGTTTCTTCCGTGAGTGTGGACATTTGGAAGACGTGGACGACTTGATTTTTATGAACCCACTTGGCGTAGGAAGGACCCGTGGAGGGCGGCGCAGGCGTAGTGCCATCAACATAAGGTAAAAGGTGTTGCGTAGCGAGGAGAGGAAGAACAGCCCCATGCCACATCAAATAGTTTTTAGATGTCAATTTTATAGGTACAAGATGAGACATACCTTGAAGGGTTAAGGGAGAATCAAAAATTGAGGCAGGCGATGACGGAGCGGCCATGAAGAAAGATGGAGGAGAAAAAAAATTTAGGGTTTACTCGAGAATGGCTGATACCATGTGAGGATTTTAGATTGATAAGAATTCCTCAATTGAGGATGTATCGTATATTACTCAGTATATATATACAACCAAAAAGGGTTACAAAAAAAGGAAATAGTATCTATAAAATATTATGTATCTTTGACTAATTCTAGTCTAATATGCATCGTCTTTTTATCTACCCCTAAACGAGGGTGATTGCTGCCATCACCGAAGGCTCCAAATTCTGAAAGGTAAGTTGATTCCTCAAATTCCAAATAGTCCAATATATAGAAATGAACATCACTCTAAAAAAATGAAGCTTAGGACTAAACCTAAGACTCGTAGAAAAAACACACAGCTCATGAAAGCCAAATAGAATGTTAAACCCAAAAGTGTCGGCGAAGAGTCCCAAATCATCCGAGTAAATGGGCAAAACCAAGACATATGGTCCACATTCTTTGTCGCCGAGAGACACAACCTACAAACCAAGGGACCAATGTAACCTTGAATCAGCGAACAATCGAGAATGGCCAACCTATTATGAACAACTCTCCACATAACCAAAGATCTCCAAGAAAGGGTGTGAGAATGCCAAGCCTAAGTCCCCCAATTCACTTCCGGAAAATGAGGTCTGCACGACTCATAAGTCCGCGTAGTTGAAACTCGCCCACCAAAAGACCCTCACCATAACCTCTTATCTTCCAAACTTAGAGTCAAAAGAAATCTCAAAATTTCAATGACAATGTTCGTGAATTCAACAACGAAATTCTCATCAAAAAGCCAAACTCCACCAATAGCCCTTAGAAAACAACCATGGCATACCACACGACATATTAGGTTTCAAGATTATCACCCTTATATATTAATGCAAAATTCTCCTAAACTATGTGTCTGTTTCGTATGCTTCGTTTGGCAGATAAAAAATTATGGTGTTTCATTTGTTTATGTGTCATCCGAGCCTAATATTCACCTAATTTAATACTTTTCTTTTTATTGTATCTTACCTAATTTAATTCTTTTATTATATATTTCCTTATTCAATACTTTCCTTTATTCCTCCTAATATAAAAATATAAATAAGGCATATATAATTAGTAGATAATGTTGAAAGTCGACCTGGCCTAGATGGCCCTATAAAGCATAAAGATAACACATGGCTGAATTCGGGTTGAGGATGGGTAAGAAAACACCCGGCTCGGAAGCAAAACCTCCCGATACGTGTCGAGCCGACCCAGATCGCTTTAGGTTGACAAGCTATTGTCCGTTAACTAGTCAAACACCTAGGCCACCATGCCTATCACCTCGATCGTCGAGCTCGACCAGCCGACCAGGCGTGTGCCGCACCCGTCTGACCTGTCGATCAGGACTCACTGCGCCCACCCAAGCTATCGAGCTGTCGAGCTGTCGAGCACATCTGTCGAGCAGTCGAGAAAATCCGTCGAGTTGTCGAGCACATCCGCTAGGCTATCAAGCACATCCTTCGGACTATCAGCCAGGTACGCTCGCCCACCTGTCGAGCTGCCGCGAACATCCGCCGAGCTGTCGAGCACGTCCTCCGGGCTATCAAACACATCCGCCGGGCTATCGAGCACTTCTGCTGGGCTGTCCAACACATCCGCCGGGCTATCGAGCACGTCCACCAAGCTATTGAGAACGACCACCGGGCTGTTGAGAACATTCTTCGGGCTGTCGAGCACATCTATCGGGCTATTAAGTACGTCCGCCTGGCTGTCGAGCTCGTCCTCCAGGCTATCGAGCACATCCACCTGGCTATCGAGCACGTCCATCGGGCTGTCAAGAACATCCGCTGGGCTGTTGGCCAGGAGTGCTCGCCCACCTGTCTAGCTGACTTGGTCGAGCACCCAAATTGGATTACCTGCGTCATGATTGTTTTTCATGTAATTTTGGTGTTTTTCTCGTATTTTTAATTAGGGTTTTATATTGTTTCTAGTAGTTTTTGAGTCAATTAGTTAAGTTTAATAGGTTATTTTTCTTGTTTTGTTGTTTTTCATGTTTCTAGTTTGTTTTATATTTAATTAGGTTAAATGGTTCAGTTGATTTGAGGTTTGGAGTAATTCTTGGGTTTTGATATTTAAAATTCTCATTTAATAGGTGGCTTGATGATTTGAATTCAAGCTAAGGCATGGAGATTAAAATTCAAGCCATGGATTGCCAAAGTTGTGCCAAGAAAAAGCTTCAAAAAGTGGCAAACTTTCTAGAATAGTGGCAATCCCTGGCCATCCGTTGCCATCTCCGCGCCAAGCAAGATGGCTAGGCAGCGCCTGCCAACTCCGCGCCATCCCCACGCGCCTGCCAAGGCAGCGCCCCAGCTGCCATCTTCCTTGCCAAGGCCTTGCCTTCTCTAGCGCCTCTCTACCATGTCCAGCGCAAAGAAATGTGCCATCTTCACGTCAAGCCTTGCCAAGGCCCTTCCATCTCCAGCGCAAGGCAAGCATCATCTCTAGCGCCAAGGCCTTGCCATCTTCACGCCAAGCCTTGCCAAGCTCCCTTGCACCCAAAGTCACGCCCCCCTCTAGCCAGGCTCGCACAGACCGAGCCATGCACACCCAAAACCAAGCCAACCAAGCCAAAAGAGCTAGCCAAGTGGCTAGGGAGCCTATTTTCGGGTCAAACTTGATCAAACCCGGGAAATTAAGCCTTTAAAGCTTAAATTGACCAATTTAAACCCAGTTAAACCTAGTATAAATAGAGGACTTCTCTCATTTTGTAAATTATCTCACATTCCTCCCAACCCAAGCTTGGGTTTGAGATTAAAATTTCTCTCTCTAGTTCTTAGATTTTAATTTAAATCAATTCCTTTGGTTTGTAAGCCTAAGAAGAATTCAAGTACTCCCTTGGATTTTTACTTTTTTTGCAATTTAATTCAAGCTTGTTACTATCTTTAATTAAAGTAAGCTTTCTTTTATTTTCATGCTTTGTTCTTCAATTTTACGCTTTTTGCCTTAGCACCTTGATTTCTTGTTAGATCTTATGAATCATCCATGGAATCTAGATGAGTGACAATTCTTAATATCTAACAAGAAATCAAGGTGTTAAGGCAAAAAGCATAACATGAAGATCAAGCATGGAAATGAAGAACAAAGCATGGAAATAAAGCATAAAATATGAAATTGAAAGGAAACTTGAATTAAGAAATGAAACAAAGCTTGAATGTAATTGCAATCAAAGTAAAAATCCAAAGGAGTATTTGAATTCTTCTTAGGCTTACAAACCCAAGGCCAAGCATGACAGTAAATCTAAATTTAGAAATGAAAATACATCAAAGGTTGAATTTGAATCTAAAACCTAAGAAAGAAAATTATCCAAGAGATTAATTGAAATTTGATCCCCAAACCCAAGTTAGGGTTGGGAAGGGAGTTATCTCTTCAAAGGTTCAAGGTGTGGGCTTTATATAGTTGTATGTAGGGGCAAAAAAGTCAAAAACACCAAAACTCCCGCAGCCCCTTAGCGTCGCAGTCGATCGACTGCAGGGGGTGTCGATCGACTGCTAGTCGATCGACTAGTGGGCAGTCGATCGACTGCTCTGCTTGCAAGACGTTGGCTACTGCCCGACAGTCGATTTGGAGCCCTTTCAATCGATCCGTGACCAGTCGATCGACCACCTGTCGATTTGGCAGTCGACTTTTAGCTTTTCAGTCAATCCTGGATGCTTTCGGCTTGAATTCCTCATTTTCCGGTCCAAAACGTCCGCCGAGTGAATATAATCCTTTTAGCCACCTACAAAATAAGAATTCAAACTTAAAAACCCAAAAATAGCACAAACACCTCATACTTCGTACACTTTAAGACTATAAGAAAATAAACAAGAAAATGACCTAAGAACTAGAATAAACGACTAAAAACAACGTTAAACTCTAAATAAAAATAATAGTAAAAACACAACAATTACATGCAAAACACTCTTTCAATTGGTGTTTTCAATTTTTGTTAAACTTCATTTTCCTAGATTTTATGATTATGCATGCATGGTTGTACTCTAGGTTGCTTTAGTTGTACTTAGTGAAATATTGCTTTCCATTGCTTATTTTAATTATTTCTTTGCACTTTCATTTCGAGGCATACGACGAGGCATCCGACCAACTTGCAATTTCATTTCTTAGTTTAGTTTAGTTAGTGATTTGTACCTTTTTGTACGCTTTTTTGTACCCTTTTTGTGTCGCGTTTGCATGTGTTTTTCTTGCATTTATGGGTAGTAGGAGTCGTTTTGGCCTATTTTTCTAGTCTTAGGTTCTTGTATCATTTGCGCGGTTATTTGTGATGTTTTCGTAGTTTTTCACAATTTTTCGTACTTTTGGCCGTAGGATGACCAAGCGTGGCCTGCGCACATTTGGAGGCATCCCACTCGACTCGAATTTAATGGACAAGCAAGGGTATGTAGTGCATGCAAGGAATGACAACTGGCAGATGGCTAGAGCGGAAATGAGAAAAATCGAGTCGGGAGCAGCCACGTCATTCGATCGACTCAACCATGCCAAATCGACTGTGAAACAGTGAGTTTGGCATTTTAAGACGAAGCAGTCGATCGACAGCTTTCAGTCGACCGACTGTTAGTCGATCGACAGAAACGCAAGAATATTTTTTGTTTTTGACCCATTTTGATGTTTTTGCCCCTGCGTTTTTGTATAAATAGTCCAGCCCCTTTTCTCCACCAACCTTATCCTTCCTTGGCGGTTTTGTACTTGTTCAATCTCCACCAAGCCAACTTTTACTATTCCATTGCCTTTCAAGCTTTAAACCCTAGATTAATCCTTAGTTAACTTAAGCTTAGTAGTTTAGTAGTTAGATTTTCATTAGGTAGTTGAGAAGTTTGTATTCCATATTTTGTGAAGCTATTGTTGAAGTGGTTCTTAACATTTTGAATATTGTAGCCATAGACCTTGAAGTTTCTTTGGAGTAAAAATTGGTAGTAATATTCCCCTTTCATATTGTTGTTGTTCTTGGTTGTTGATTTGCATCTTTTTATACATATTTTCATTACCGTTTTTGTTTCACGTTGCGTGTTTTTTGCTTGCTTTAGTAGTCGGGTTGGCCGTTTTTCGTATTTCTAGATTTTCTTAGTTTTTGTACGTTTTATTAGTAATTTTCGTAGTTTTTCACTTTTCCATTTTTCTTGGCCGTAGGACGTCCAAGCGGGGCCCACGCTCGTTTGGGATCGTTGATACTCGACTCGGGAATGGACGGACAAAGCAAGGAAGCYCAGCGGACGAGGTTCGATAAACCGGCGGACGCGAAAAGAACGAGAAATTGAGCTGGGCGCTGGAATCCGGTCGGCCGACTGATTGTTCAGTCGATCGACTGACTTTGTAGTCGATCGACTGAATCGGCAAAATCGACTGGATTCCAGGGACTTTTGGCATTGTGGACGAGGCAGTCGATCGACCGCCTACTTGGCCGATCGACTGCGGTCGGTCGACTGGAGTCCCCCAAGATCGACTGAATTCCAGGGCTTTTGGCCGTTTTTGATGATGCAGTCGATCGACTGCCGACATGATCGATCGACTGCCAGTCGATCGACTGCTTTTTCAGTCGATCGACTGAAAAGCAGTAATTTTGAAGAAATAAGTAATCAGACGTCATTTCAATGGGGAAACTTGCAGCAAGGCTTTCTTCCCCAAGAAAGCTCCTCCAAAACCAGAAAACATTCTCCTTTTCATATTTGCTTATTTTTAATTCCTATAAATTCTAGTAATTAGTGGTAGATTAATTAAGTATAGATCTTAGCTAGTTAGTGATCAAGCTTTGATCTAGGTTTCTTTTGTGAAGAATCATTCAGGATTTCAAGCTTTTCTCCTTCAAGCTTTTCTCCTTCAAGCTTTTGTGTAATCACATACATTTGGTAAACTCTTTCATTTATATAGTTTTATGTTGAAGTATTTCCTTTAATATTGTGTTATGCTTGTTTAGATGTTATTTTGATTTTCAAAACTTTCATTTTCATTTTATAGCTTTCTAGCTTTTTAGCTTATGCTTTTAAGTTGTTAAGTTGTTATATCAATCTTTAAGTTTTTAGAAGATTTATATAATCCTCCTTTTAAAACTTTAATTTTTATTAAGCTAATGTTGACTTATTCAAATAAGCTTGACTTTAATTTTCCCTCCATTTTCCCTAATTTAAATTATTAAGTTTTAAATAAGTTAATTAGTTTAGATTGATAGTTTTTAATATAAGCTTTAATTTCCTTTAAATTTTTTAATGTTTTTAAATCTTGTATTTCAATTTAAATCTTAGTTGTAAAACTCAAAACCGAACAATGACTACCGCTTTCTTAGGTCAAATTAGTTTAATCAAAACGACGATAAGAACAACTGAGAAACCAAAAGCCGATCACATCCATCCTCGAGAGACACGACTCGGGACAACTTACCACATCTACAATCGACTCCGTACTATTGCGGAGACGATTCATAGAGCGCTAAGAAGTCCTCGATCAAATTTTGGCGCCGTTGCCGGGGATGGATTAAAGCCAATGGCGTTCTTATTTGTTCCTATTGTCATTGTGAATAAGTAGTTAGATAATTGTTTTACATTCGATACGCGTAATCTTTTCTCGTTTGTTGTGTATGCAAGGTGGGTCCGACGCCCCGTTACCTCTTCTATTATCACCGGTAATCGAGGAGCGAACGATGGCAACTCCGTTCGAGATCCCGATTCCGCCCGCCCACACTCTAGACGATCAAAGGATGCCTCCTCCGCTTGATTGATTCGGCCGAGGATGGCAAACTACCGAGCTAGTTTGCCATACGACAACCCTTACATCCAAACTCCCGAATATCCAAATCCATACACCACTCCCGAATATGACGACCCGTATGCTTCGATCGGGAAAGAATGGATCTCCTCTTCCGATTCACCTCCATTTTCATATCCCCATAATCCGAGCATAGATCCGTATGCACCGACTAGTGATCCTTTTTATCCGGGTTATGACGATCCATATGTTCCACTCGCCCTTCCGTCGAGCTACGATTCTTACAATCTACCCACCTCGAGCTCGTATACCGTGAGCAATGACCCTTATACCTCACTCTTTCAAGATTCGTTTACGTCCCAACTCCCGGACGTGGAGTCTCTCTTAACCGAGCTCATGGAAAGCCTCGCTCGCATGGAGACTCACGCTAATCAAATTACCAATGACATGGATGAGCTTAACAAACCGTGCCTTGACGAGATGCCCATCTTTGATGTTGTGTTGCCCACGGTCGTTGACGAGAATGACGATCTTTCGAAAGAAGAGCGCTATGAGGTGGACTTTGAAGACGAAGAGAATGGGTCGGAGGACAACGTAACCCCTCTCGGGTATTGTGAAGAGGTTGTGGTGGAAAGTGAGGGGGTGTTATCTTGGAGGTCTCCGATGGCACTTGGACTGTCGAGTTTACCTGCTTTAGGCAAGGAAGATGTATTTGTGCCGATCATGGAGGATGTGGAGTTGATCGAACCTCTTTTGCCACCACCCGACACTTTATTAGTATTTGAACAAGAGGAGGTGGAAGAGGACGAGGAAGATGTGCGGGGTCCTACTCTCTCGTGCCCGACTACGACTATTTTTAAATACGAGAGAGAGGAGATGACGGTCGGTGAGACGGAGAAATACGTCGACCCGTTTTGGGATGATCACATTTGGGTGATCGCCTCACTCTTACGACCACCGAAGCAAGCCCACATTCTTGATGTCTCGATCTTCCGGCTTTCCCAACGCGCCCGCCTTGGTGATTTTGATCACCCGGTGTGTCTACTCAAGAACTCCAAGGCGTGGCATGATCGTCACCTCTTCTTGGATCATGGATAACATTTTTGTATAACCGTCGAGCGAACGACGTAAACCAAACGCGCTACGTGGGAGGCAACCCACGACGTTCTAACCCTTTCCTTGTTTTTCTTTTAATTTAGTGTATATTCTATCTTTAAGTAGTGTTAATAAAGTTCCTTTTTGGGTTCATGTAGGTCCAGTTCTGGAAGTCTTGGGAGAAAAGAGGATCGAAATTTGGAGATGGACTGCTGGAATGCAGTCGATCGACTGAATATCTAGTCGATCGACTGGAATGCCTGTCGATCGACTGCCCAATCGACAGACGGGTTCAAATCGACTGGATTCCAGAACTTTTAAGCTTTTTGACAAGAGCAGTCGATCGACTGCCGACAGTCGATCGACCGAAGATAGAAGCCGGTCGACTGCCCGGACAGCCCAGAAAACGCGGATGTGTATATATACCAATCGATCTGCCCATATCCCCTCACCAATCGACCGGAAGAAGAAAAAGGAGCAGCAAATATAAAAAAAAAATGAAGGAAAATATAAAAAAAAAGAGAGGAAAACAGAAATTAAAAAAAAAAGGGGGAGTCGATCGACAAAACCAATTTCAGCGGGAAATCTCAGCTTTCTCTTCCTTTCTCAATTCAAAGAATTCTCCTGGGGATTAGTCGATTCTTCGTTCCGTTTTGAACCAATTATTCAGGTACTTCGCTTATACAAACTCTTGGGAAACTTGGCAATTGATTGGTTGTGTTTGGGTAGGAATTGGGATCCATTCTTGTTTTATTTCCTTCTTCAAAATTCTTGCCCACAAAGTGCTCGACAAATTGCCCCAAAGAACATTCGAATTGAGTTTTCTTCGTTTTTRCCATCGTTTTTCATTTCYTTCGATTTTTGAAACTCCCTACTACAAACCCGACKACCTTRTTCCCTYTTTTCACCATATACAATGGCCGYCCACRCCGACGATGAAAATATTTTCGGCCTTCCCCAATAACCCGATATCGCCGGAAATTACGGTGCCCCCTTCCCCATCTATTCTACCTACGAGGGGGAACTTTTCCAAAATCTTTCCCAGCGACACTTCGCTACCCCTCGTTTCATAAATATTGATCAGTTAGAAGAGTGGGTGGCGAACGGGGATTTTGACGGATTCGGCACGCGTCTACTAAGTTTCATCGACGCGATGAACGGCCGGATGTTCGCATCTTTCCGGGCACCGGCTTATCGGGAGCTAGTGCTCGAGTTCTTCACCACGTACCAAGAGACCGACGACGGGGGTTGGAATGTCCGTTGTGGGGGAATTGTGCACCGGATCGATCAGGGGGTGCTCCAAGGTGTACTCGGGCTTGACTGCCAACAATATTCGTACACGCAGTTGCCCAGTTTTCACGCGGATGAGTTTTGGCAGAGTATCACGGGTGGACGTGGTACCCGTGATCGTTACTCGGCGTCGTCCATCACTGATTTGGCTCTACTTGGGGCCTACAAGTTCTTCGCCCACGTCTTGATGGGCAAGCATGAGAGCACCAACCTCACCCACCACGAGGTGTAAAACTAAGATTTAAATTGAAATACAAGATTTAAAAACATTAAAACATTTAAAGGAAATTAAAGCTTATATTAAAAACTATCAATCTAAACTAATTAACTTATTTAAAACTTAATAATTTAAATTAGGGAAAATTAAAGTCAAGCTTATTTGAATAAGTCAACATTAGTTTAATAAAAATTAAAGTTCTAAAAGGAGGATTATATAAAGCTTCTAAAAACTTAAAGATTGATCTAACAACTTAACAACTTAAAAGCATAAGCTAAAAAGCTAGAAAGCTATAAAATGAAAATGAAAGTTTTGAAAATCAAAATAACATCTAAACAAGCATAACACAATATTAAAGGAAATACTTCAACATAAAACTATATAAATGAAAGAGTTTACCAAAT
>BMAC01000021.1:347869-400946 GCA_014905375.1 Phtheirospermum japonicum
TCCAACCCATCTCGGGACCCGAGCCGGTGCTCGGACCTCCGTACTGCGGGGCTGCCGCTTGGCTCGTGCTTGCTCCGAATTGCGCGCCCGAACCGGTGTTCGGGACGTTGCCGGCCTCATCCTGCTCATTGCCTCGGTGGCGTTGGCGTCTCGGGTTTTGGCTCGCCGGTTCGTCGGGGCTCTCGGCATTTTGAATGTCAATTCCATGAGATCGACCCTCGTCATGTTGGCCGTCTCGGCCTCAAACCCGAAGTAACGGGCAAGTATGGTGATCATCGGCCCCATGCCGACTCGTGCGACGCTTCCTCCCCTCGTTTTCCGTATCCCTCGAATTTGCCCACGGATCAACGGAAAGAACGGGACCGGATGTCCATTCGATAAGCACCAAAGCACGTAAAATTCAAAACCGAACAATGACTACCGCTTTCTTAGGTCAAATTAGTTTAATCAAAACCGACGATAAGAACAACTGAGAAACCGAAAGCCAATCACATCCATCCTCGAGAGACACGACTCGGGATAACTTACCGTATCTACATTCGAATCCGTACTATTGCGGAGACGATTCTTAGAGCGCTAAGAAATCCTCGATCAGTTGTTTATTATTGTTGTGTGTTGGTTGTTAATTTGTAGTTCTTGTTGATTGTTTCTCTTGGAAATTTCAAATTCTCACTTCCAATTTCTAGCTTATTTTTCTTCTTGCTTAAAACTCCATTGATGCTTGCATGTTGAAGCTTTTTACTCTTTTTGTTCAAACAAACATTGGAGCTCGGAAAGTTATAAGTAGTTTTCCCTTTTGATAAATTTGAATTTTTCTCATTAAATGCCATTTAACTTCTTTAAATGTTCAAGCTTGTTTTTCCATCCATTTCCCTTTCAACTTAGTAGCTTTCTTTATTTTGGTTGTCTTAATTAAGTAATTTAGGGTTTTTAATTAGAGCTTAATTAATCTTCTAAAATTAGTTATTTTCAATTAAGCTTTTAATTATTATTATCCTTTGCTTTAATTGGTGTTTTCAAGTCCTCATTTCACTTCATGCTTAGTATTAAAAACTCAAACCCAAATCAATGAATTATTGGTTTCTTAGGAGTAGATTAGTTTACTTGAGATTAACAAGAGAGTAAGTAAAATACCGACCGCCGATAATATCTATCCTCGAGAGACACGACTCGGGAAAACTTACCACTCTACAATCGACTCCGTACTATTGCGGAGATGATTTCTTAGAGTGCTAAGAAATCCTCGATCAGTTAGTTTAATTGCTTTATTTTCATTTTACTTTTACTTTCACAAGCTAAAAACATATTGAATCCTTCAATCGAATCGATTTTCGATAATATCAAGCCAAATGAACCTTTATTTTCAAAACCCCAAAAAAACAACATACATTTTGAAAGAGTAGTTTTAGTGGTGTATATGGTTCATTGGCTTGATATTATCGGAATTAGATTCGTTTGCAAGGATTCAATGTGTTTGTAGCTTGGGACAATAAGAAATTAACGAAAAACTATGAAAATAACTAACTAAACTAAACTAGGAAATGAAAATGCAAATAAAGCAATTAAAGCAAGCAAAGCTAATGAAACATGTAAATGGCTAGCTAAAAATGTAAAGTGCAAGTTGGTCGGATGCCTCGGTCGTATGTCCAAATTGAAAGTGCAAAGCAATAATGAAAATATGCAAGTAAAAGCAATGTTTCACCAAGTACAACTAGAGCAACCTAAGGTACAACTATGCATAAAAACACAAATAATGCAAATTATCAAAAATTGAAAGCGTCAATGGAAAGAGGGAGAAAAGTTGACGTCAAAGTTTAAAACTTTACGTAAAATAACAAGCAACAAAAAGTAGATCTAGGATTTAGCATGGAAGTATGCATAAATTTAATTCAAAACAAAGAACATGAAGAACTCAAAATAAAAATGATCCGAGACTCGATCTATGATCTAGACGTGTCACTCGTTTAGATTCTATGGACGATTCACAAGATCTAACAAGAAATCAAAGAGCTAAGGTAAAAAGCATAAGATGAAGAACAAGCATGAAACATATGAAATACTCAAAATAAAAACGATCAAGGACTCGATCTATGATCAAGATGTGTCACTCACTTATATTCCATGGACGATTCACAAGATCTAACAAGAAATCAAAGAGCTAAGGCAAAAAGCATAAATTGAAGAACAAGCATGAAATTAAAAGAAAGCTTACTTGAATTAAGAAGATAATCCAAAACCTTGAATGAAATTACAATCAAAATAAAAAATCCAAGGGAATACTCGAATTCTTCTTGAGCTTACAAATCCAAGAAAAAGCTTGAAATTAAATCTAGAGAGAGAAATTAAGTCCCAAACCCAAGCATGGGTTGGGAGGAGGTATCTTTACAAAATGAGAGTAAGGTTCTATTTATAATAGGTTAAATTAGGGTTAAATGGGTTAATTAATCCTTATAAGTTTGGATGTCCCTATGTTTGACCAACTTTGACCCAAAATGGTCATTCTAGACCATTTGGGTCGAGTTGGGCTCGAATGGCTCGGCAATTTTGCGAAATGGCTCGACATGGGCCGAGACGGTTCAGCGCTGGGCGGGATGGCTCGGCCGCTGTCGGCGGCTCTAGGCAGGTGTGGCCAAGCGGGGCTCGGCAGGTGTGGGCGGGATGGCTCGGACATTGGGTAACCCAGTGTCGGTAACGTACTCAGTGTCGGTAACGTACCCAGTGTCAGCCGTAATACTTCAAATCATGGTCCGATTTCAATAAAACTCCACTCGTAAGTCCACTCTCGACAATCTCCAGACCAAAATACTTCAAAATACCTAAATTAAACATAAAATTAATTTATTATGTTTAAAATAACCATATTAAGTATAAAATAAATAAGAAACACGAAAAACAAAAAAATGAGAGAAACAACCTAATGACTTTACTAATCGACTCAAAAACTACTGAAACCAATATAAAACCTGACTTAAGAACATGAGAAAAATACCCCTCACTTATCAGTTTGTTCGTCCTCGAACAACGAAAAGAATCGAGAATGTACATGCAATGGGCATTATGTAAAAAGAAAAATCCTTGTGCTTATCCTTATTAATATGATGGAAGTATAAACATAAACTCGTTATCGTCAAGCATTGCTCGTATTACTCTTTCTCAAATGAAAACCAAATCGACGACTTCCTCTCAAAGGGAATTTTTGAGGGTGTTAGCTTAATTCGCTCAAGTGTTTGTTTTATGGGACGTGCATATGCTCGAATCGAGAAATGCATGCACCTCGTCAAGATTTCACAAATCGGAAACATGAAATCACCCATTGTACATGATCAAACAAGAATCGAAAGAGTCTTTATTTCGGGTTTTAATGTTGGCTCTTTGGTAAGGTATGGAATATTTGGATAAAGTGGCTAACACACGATCAAATGTGATCAATAACACACAAAACCCTAACTTCTAAAACCCAAAGCTTATGATCGCTTCACCCTTCCAAAATTACCAAACTTTCATTCGAAACCCTTTTGTTCTTACACACTCTTCCGACTTTATTTCACAACACTTAGAAGCTTTTTGAATTTTCTTCTTTTACTAAACTTAGCCTTTTTGAATTAGGCATTTCACTTGAACGCACGCTTTATCACTTTTTGTGATTTGTGTTGGAGTGTTTTTTTTCTTTTTTTGTATAAGCAACTCAAAATCTGAAACCCACAATCAATTTCCCTCATATTTCTAGTCAACTAAAAACATACACTCTCACCTCACAATTTATGAAGATATAAGAGCTAAAATCGAGCTCGGCTAACAAGAAACGGGGCATAGGCTCAAGGGGGCTCATTTGAAAATTTTAAGTAGCTTATATATTTGGATATGGCCGGAATAAGGGTGATATATGTGCCTCGAGGTCATTTCCAAATTCAATCACGTACGAGCAAATTCAAGCCACCTCAATGCAATTTCTATAAAAATGCAAGCAAAACCGATAATGCACATAAGGCTACTCACTAGTTTGCAACGAATTTGGGAGCGAAATCAAAAGAGCTTTTAGATCTTTGCAATCTTTTCATGAGTAAAATGTTGATTATATATAATAGGCGGGTTTTGGACGAAGCACAAAAATTCAACTCCTTGCACAAGAGGGCATAAACATGTAAAAACCCGACAAGTAAACTATTCAAACTTCCAAGCATAAGGTGATTGCTCAACAATGTAATAAAGACACAAAAATGACTCAACCATATACATGTGCAATTAGTAAGCGTCACTTCGCCAAGGCTCGAGTTAAGAAAGACAAATCATGCTTTGTGACACCTGGACCCTAACCACCTACCCACCCCACACTTAAACCATGCAATACCCTCATTGCATTTTAATAAAAACCAAGTAAAAGGAGGGTGAGATGGAAGCTTCCTTAACCGAGCGAGTTTGGTTCGAGCTCGGTGGGGTCCACTTAAGCATCTAAGCAATCCAAGCAAAAAACGAGCATGGTTAGATTCTCCCGGCTCCATGAACGCTACCAATCTTATCAATTCGTCCAAGGGTGAAGTCGAAAAACAACACACTAGAAAAGAAGATCAAACAAAAATAAAAAACACAAGAAAATATGTACATAAACCCAAAACAAAACAAAACAAGGGTTAAAAAGAACAAAAAGACGACAAAACAATTTTGTTTTTTTTCATTTTTTCATTTTTTGAATATTTTTGAATTTTTATAGTAAGAAAGAAATAAAGAAAGAAAGAAAGAAATGTAAAAATAGAATAAATAAACAAAAAGCTCATGGGTTGCCTCCCAAGAAGCGCTTGTTTTACGTCACTAGCTTGATGGACTCCCTTTTTGCTCAAGGTGGGAAGATAACGGGAGGATCCATCAAAACAATCTCCTCCTTGTTGGGAGGATCCACTCTTTGGAACGTTCTCGGCTAGGTCTTCGGGTGGAATTGTGGTTTTGAAGTGATCCGATGACTCGCCAAGAAAACAAAAGGAGTATTGGCTGGCTATCTTGTTCAACCTTTGATCGAAAAACGGTGAAGGGAAATGATCTCTCTTGGTAGCCACCTTTAACTCTTTAAAAGTGATCAATATCCTCCAACCCATTGCGGCCCTTGTGGCCAAAAACTCTCTATTTCCATCCTCAAAAACGAACATGCCACTCGTCTTTGGTACCAAGTCAATGGGATTCACCTACTCGCTTGTGGAAATCACAAACATCAATCCTTCCCACAACAACCTCCAATTCTCGGCTTTTACTATTTCCATACGGGGGCTAACTCCCTTAACAACTCCGGGTCTCCAACCAATCTCACCCTTAAGAAATTTAATCACTCCAATCGACCCCTCCTCTTCTTCTCGCTCCGGATTGGCAAAGATGATGACCGGCTTGCTCTCCTCTTTCTCTAAATAGACACGCTTTAGGGGATATGGAGGAGGCTTAAGCTCGGGCTTGTGCCTCCTCTCGACCTCGTTGGAGGATAATTTGAACAAATCACCGATCCCCTCAAGGTACTCTTCAAGCTCTCCAATCATATCATCAAAAATCTCCACCTCCCCCACCAACAATTTGTCGGTGTCCTCAATGACAAAATCATAATCTCCTTCACTCACATCGTTGGCACCTTGAAACACAATGGGCTCGTCAGTATGAACAAGGGGCTCATCATCGTCACAACGATCCTCACTATAGACTTCCCGGATAATATCCTCCTCAATGATCCTATCCTCCATGTAAACTTGTTTGACCAAATTTCCGATCATGTCCATATATATCCAATCAATAATAGAACTTTTTGAAAGAGAAAGCAAAGTGAGTTCCACGGGGGTAAATCAAGAGGAGTAAGAACACTCAGAATTGAAAACACCTCCTCTTCCGACGGCGAGATAACTGTATTATCAACCTCCCCATACTTATCGAGGATAGTATCGAGCAAGTCCGACACTACGGGAAAAGATTGCATAGTGAGCATAAGGGTGGGTAGGAACATTCACCGGGATAAGTGGGCCCACGTGAGGAGTATCAAGAGGATTATGAGTCAGCGGTGGAGCAAAAGATGGCATAGCAAAATCAGGTCCCGCTTGATATCCATGATCTCCATACATTTTCTCCGAATGATACCCCGACATATTGAATGAGAGATGTGAAGGACAAGACGTGGAATCATGACCAAAATTTCCACATAATTCACATGAGGGACTAAAAGTCCCCAAAAACGGTCATTCACATCCCTCATAGTGCGGATGGGGGGACCACTTGCGACAATGGAGCTCGGACCTCCAAACAACTCATAAGCCTCGAGATCTTTAGAGGATAAAGTTATGCGCGTCCCAAAATTGAGATTCGAAGTAGGAGGACCTCCACATGGGTCGGGATTACCAAAGCCACTATTATGCATGTTCGGACAATGCTCGGGAATGCCATTACCACCATACGGGGTGGGAATTGAATATTGACTAACAACGTACCCATTCGGACTAAAGCCTCCATTATACATGTTCGTGCATTGATTGGGAGCATTAAAACCACTATATGGAGCGGATGTCAGATTATGCGTATTTGGGAAGTGA
This sequence comes from Phtheirospermum japonicum, assembly GCA_014905375.1. Lineage (NCBI taxonomy): Eukaryota > Viridiplantae > Streptophyta > Magnoliopsida > Lamiales > Orobanchaceae > Phtheirospermum > Phtheirospermum japonicum. The sequence continues at coordinate 354,421 of BMAC01000021.1, forward strand.
TTTGGAGCACCATATCCTTCATACGGAGTGGAATTCTGATTTTGGTTACTAACGATCCCATTTGGATGAACAAAGCCTCTATTAGACATGTTTGGAATTTGAGGAGTAGGGGCCCGTAACCTCCATATGGACCGTTTGAACCCATGAAGCCTCTCGACCCAACGTGGTTTGCACTATGCCCTCCCATGTTGGGTTGACCATAGCCGAATCCACCATTGGCAACGTGGTTTGCACCATGCCCTCCCACATTGCCAAATCCATTATACATCATCCAATTCCCCACATGGTTTGCACCATGACCTCCCATGTTGGGAATGTAACCTCCATTACTATAAGTACCTAGCATACTTAACAAACACGTCAAATATAAAAGAAATCTAAAAACACAAAGAGACCATAATCAAATTGAAAGCCTTAACCAAGCTGAGTCGCAACGGCACCATTTTGAAGTGTAGTTATTAGTCTTAAATCCCCGGTAACGGCGCCATTTTGAAAGAGTAGTTTTAGTGGGGTATAGGGTTCATTGCCTTGATATTATCGAAATTCGATTCGTTTGCAAGGATTCAATGTGTTTGTATCTTGGGACAATAAGAAATTAACGAAAAACTATGAAAATAACTAACTAAACTAAACTAGGAAATGAAAATGCAAATAAAGCAATTAAAGCAAGCAAAGCTAATGAAACATGTAAATGACTAGCTAAAAATGTAATGTGCAAGTTGGTCGGATGCCTCGGTCGTATGCCCAAATTGAAAGTGCAAAGCAATAATGAAAATATGCAAGTAATAGCAATGTTTCACCAAGTACAACTAGAGCAACCTAAGGCACAACTATGCATAAAAACTCAAATAATGCAAATTAGCAAAAATTGAAAGCATCAATGGAAAGAGGGAGAAAAGTTGACGTCAAAGTTTAAAACTTTACATAAAATAACAAGCAACAAGAAGTAGATCTAGGATTAGGCATGAAAGTATGCATGAAAATTTAATTCAAAATAAAGCACATGAAGAACTCAAAATAAAAATGATCCGAGACTCGATCTATGATCTAGACGTGTCACTCATCTAGATTCCATGGATGATTCACAAGATCTAACAAGAAATTAAAGAGTTAAGGCAAAAAGCAAAAGATGAAGAACAAGCATGAAACATATGAAATACTCAAAATAAAAACGATCAAGGACTCGATCTATGATCTAGATGTGTCACTCACCTAGATTCCATAGACGATTCACAAGACCTAACAAGAAATCAAAGAGCTAAGGCAAAAAGCATAAATTGAAGAACAATCATGAAATTAAAAGAAAGCTTACTTGAATTAAGAAGATAATCCAAAAGCTTGAATGAAATTACAATCAAAATAAAAAATCTAAGTGAATACTTTCTTGAGCTTACAAATCCAAGGAAAAACTTGAAATTAAATCTAGAGAGAGAAATTAAGTCCCAAACCCAAGCATGGGTTGGGAGGAGGTATATTTACAAAATGAGAGTAAGGTTCTATTTATAATAGGTTAAATTAGGGGTAAATGGGTCAATTAATCCTTATAAGCCTGGATGTCCCTATGTTTGACCAATTTTGACCCAAAATGGTCATTCTAGACCATTTGGGTCGATTTGGGATCGGATGGCTAGACAATTTTGCGAAATGGATCGACATGGGCCGAGACGGCTCGTCACTGGGCGGGATGGCTCGGCCGCTGTCGGCAGCTCTAGACAGGTATGGCCGAGCGGGCTCTACAGGTGTGGGCGGGATGGCTCGGACACTGGGTAACCCAGTGTCAGCCGTAATACTTCAAATCGAGGTTCGATTTCGCTAAAACTCCACTCGTAAGCCCACACTCGTCCATATAATAACTTAACTAATCGACTCAAAAACCGCTAAAACCCATATAAAAAATGACTTAAAACATGAGAAAAACACCACATTTACATGCAAAAAAAATGATTAACATGGTCGAGCTGACTTGGTCGAGCACTCGAATTGAATTACATGCGCCATGCTCAACATGGTCGAGTTCACTTGGCCGAGCCAACCATGCCTTGGACCTCGAGTGGATCATCTAGATTGACTTGACGCTTGGTAGGAAGGTCGGATCTATCCACCTCTTGTCTCTAGTTGAGAGTAGGCTCAGAGGGTAAAGACGGTTCAACCAAGCTTTATCGGCCATGAGGAAGGGTCGGCTCGACGTCAAGGTAAGATGAGGATGACTTTGAGGCAACGAAAGGGATGTGATCCAGGTTATGTATCCTAACTTAGAAAAGGACCCATGACCAATGAAGTAGTGACATTTGTCCAATTAGGGTTAGGGTTTTGGATAACTTTCTGGCCAAGTAAGTCAGTGACCACTGAGGTGGTGACACGTGTCCAATTAGGGTTTGGAAGGAAAACTATAAATAGCCTCTCCAAGAGAGAGAGAAAGGGGCCCAATTTTTTAGAGAGAGAAATACATAGAAAGTTTAGAGAGAGAAAGTCTTGTATCAAGAGAACTACCTTGTATAAGGATCCGACCAAGGCCGATCCGACCCGGATTTAAGGAATAAAAGTCAAGCACTTTTTCCTGCTCTTGGTTTTTATTTTATTTCATTGCTGATCTCCTTATTTTTCATATTAAATTGCTTAGGCTACTCTTTTCTTAAACAAAATGGCGCTAGAGGAAGGTTTGTGATCTATAGTTCCACTCGCTCAATTAGCTCGTCTGATTTTGTTTCGTGTTTTTGTGTGTTCAATTTTTGTTTTTTCATGAGGAGCTGGTCGTCAGCCCTCATCGTGGATAAGGATTGTTAAAAAAAATAGAAGAAGGAATCTTTGACCCTGTTCATCATTATGAGACCTTCAGAAAGCTCGAGGAGAAACTCTGAAAAAGAACGCCAGGATAGGTCTGTCCAATCTGGTCCAAATGAGCTCGACCTAGATCAGGTGCGATCATTCATGCAGGACCCTCCTTTGCTAATGAATTTGTGGAAATGATAAAGAAAGCCGCAAGATCAATCCTAACACAAGATCAATCCTAACATAAGAATGCCGACCTCTTGGGAGGACATTCGGAGTCGAACCCAGCTCGGGACGCAACGAGGATAAATGGAAAAAGAAAGTTGGATGAGGAGGCCGAGCTGAATGCCAAGAGAAAGCTCGACCGACCTCCTATTGCACGATGTCTCACGTTCTCCTCCCCTCAAAACATTTTCGATCGACTTAGAAATCCAGTCGGCAAGGCTCCAGAGGACTCCCCAAGAGGTTGGTCAACAGTAGAAGCAACATTAACATAAGTATGACCCACAGCGAAAACCAACCAATGAATCCACTGAGCTGCAATATCTAAAGCAACGGATACCAAGATGGAGGCCAAACAAACTTCTCCCCCAATCTAAAACACCTTCCCGATCTTGCGGCCGACCATGATCATCTCGGCATGTGATGACGAGTGCCCTTTGTCTATCCAACTTCTCTCGGAGTCATTGTCTGGCAAGTTGAAAATTCCTCCTATTGCGCTCTACAAAAAGACTAGTGACCCTGATTCACACTTAAACCACTATCAGGATTACAATGGACATGCTCGACACGTTAGACACATGCCAATGCTGCATGTTCTCCATGACCCTTTGTCGATCTTCTCTTGGCCACAATTGAGATCCTCATTTTCAGGGAACTTCACGGTCTCCAAGGCCACGGTTGCACCTAAAATAGCTATCGCCACCATTGTAAAACAGCCGAACAAATCTTCGAAGAGCTACATAGCTCGGTTTACAATAAAGGTCTCAGAGTCTCAGCCATGTGGCGACGAAGCCCTACTCATCTTGGCCCAGAACGAATTGTCCGACAACTCCTTTTTCAAATGGATAAACAACAAACAAGATCCTCAAACTTCCCAAGAGTTCCTGGCTTTGTCCATATCCCAAATCGCAGTCGAGCAGAATATGGCCGCCTCGGTCATATAATTTCCACAGAATCACAAGCCATCTCGACAAAGCGATAAGAGCCCGAGCTCTCAAGTGACCATGAAGAAACTTCTGCAAGAAAAGTATACCGACCTCCCAGCCGAGTACAATGAGGTCTATTGGATGGCAGCTGCTACAATATTTGAACGAATCAAGGATCTTGACATCCTCCCCCCAGCTCGGACGATCAAGAAAGACCATTCTTTGCTCGACAAGAAAAGATTCTATAGGTATCACGGGTCGATTGGACACAACACTGAAGAATGTCACGACCTGGTCCGCCCTCTGATCAAGGTCTGCGATGATCGAAACTTGCTGCCCTTCTCCAAAAATCACCAAGCTCAGCAAGAATGGAGGGGCCATAATCATCTACCCCCACCCCTAGCGGTTGGATCTAGATCACCAAGAGAGATCCTAACTTTTATAAACACTAGCCGAGCCGAGGAGGAGATCTCAAATAAAAAAAAGGAAGATCCTCGCCAGGGAGGCAAGAAATCCGATTCAAAAAACAAAAGTCATGAGATCTGATATCTTTCACTTCGACGACCAGCACAAAGAGGAGTACAAGTATGTGTCATCTTTTACATTTTCACGAATCTGATGCAGCCCCCCTCGGTCATCCCCTTTCAGATGCTCTAGTCATTACCGTACCCATTATGGGGATCCGAACACATCGAGTCCTCGTAGATCGTGGTTAAATCTCAAGCTTGATCTACCTTCTGGCCTTCTGAAGAATGAGGGTACCTTGAGAGTACATCGAACCATGTGATGATCAAATCAGAGGGATAAGCGGATACTATGTGTAAGCTCTATTTCAAGTAAAGCTGTCTATCGAGTTCAGCACGGGCAAAGAGAAGAGAACAATTCTCACAACTTTCAAAGTGATCGACATTCTAAGTGAATATAATTATCTCATTGGCGAACCATCCCTATATGATCTCAAGGGATCAATGACAGACTATCACTATTTGATTAAGTTCTGAGGTGCCCTAGGAGAGTGCGAACACTGGGGTGATCAAGTGGCTGCTAGGGAATGTAACTGGTCGATCAGACCAAGACAGATAGACATGGTTGAACTTTTGAGAAGAGATGAGCTGGTTGAGGAGCCGAGAGGTGATGAGCCCAGCAATCCAATTTTAAAAGACATGATTGTTAAAGGGCCGCACCAACCCAAACCCGTAAGCAACGAGGAACACAGCTAGGGTATAGACAAACCGAATCTTGTGTTTGAGGTCGACCACCTGACCTCCATGCCGAGCAAAAAATAACCAATTATAGAACAGGAGTCGAGCTAATGGAGGTCGAGACGAACACAGAAAAATCCTACACAACAGATAAATAAACCGCACCAGTCAAGACAACTATTGTCGAGGCTGATGTTTTGCATGTAATTGTTGTGTTTTTACTCGTGTTTTTAATTAGGATTTTATGTTGATTTTAGTAGTTTTTGAGTTGAGTTTTATTAGGGTTTTCATTTGTTTTCTCGTTTTGTTGTTTTTCGTGTTTCTTTTTGATTTTCTACTTAATATGGTTATTTTAATCKTAATTAATTAATTTTATGTTTAAATTAGGTATTTTGAAGTATTCTAGTCTGGATATGTTTGAGTATGGGCTTACAATTGGAGTTTTAGCGGAACCGGAGATCGAATTGAAGAATTATGACTAACACTGGGTACGTGATACGACACTGGGTTACCAGTGTCCGACAGCTCCTGCCGAGCACCTGCCGAGCACCTGCGCGCGCCAGCTGCCGAGAATGCCGAGAGCTGCTGAATCGACTACCGAGCCAGTTGATCGACTGCCGAGAGCTGAATTGACTGCTCAACAGAGAGTTGCTGCCCATGCCCGTCCTGCCGAGAGGAGTTAATCGACTGCCGAGCAAGTCGATCGACTGCGCGCCATGCTGCCGAGAACCGCGCGCATCTGCGCCCGCCTGCGCACAACTTCTGCCGAGACCCGCGCGCATCTGCGCGCGCCTGCCTGCACGCTGCCGAGCCAGCCCGCCCAGCGTCGAGCCATCTCGGCCCATGTCGAGCCACCTTGCAAATTTCCTGAGCCAATCGAGCAAAACTCGACCCAAAAGGTCTATTTTGACCATTTTGGGTAAAATTTGGTCAATACATGGAAATCCAAGCTCATATGGAATAATTGACCCATTTACCCCTAATTAACTTGTATAAATAGAACCTCTCTTTCATTTTGTAAGAGATCTCTCATTTTCTCCCAACCCAAGCATTTGTTTGGGGATTAAAAATCCTCTCTCTAGTTTTTAAGATCTAATTTCTCTCTCTTAGGTTTTAGATTCAATTTCAAGCTTTGCTGTAATTTCTTTTCTAGATTTAGATTTACTTTCATGTTTGGCCGTGGGTTTGTAAGCCTAAGAAGAATCCGAATACTCCTTTGAATTGTTACTTTTGATGCAATTACATTCAAGCTTTGTTTCATTTTTTGATTCAAGTAAGTTTCCTTTCAATTTCATGTTTTATGCTTTAATTCCATGTCTTATTCATCATTTTCATGCTTGTTCTTCATGTTATGCTTTTAGCCTTAGCACCTTGAATTCATGATGAAACATATGAATTGGCTATGGAATCTATATGAGTGACACATCTAGATCATAGATCGGCTCTTGGATCGTCTTGGTTTTGAGATTTTGCTATGCTTTATTTGCAATTTTATTTTTATGCATAGTTTTTGGTTAAATCTTAGATCTACTCTCTTTTGCTTGTTATTTTCCTTAAATCTTTGAGCTTTCTTGTTAATTTCCATTTCTCTTTACATCCATGCTTTCAATTTTTGGTAATTTGCATTATTTAGGATTTTATGCATAGTTGTACATTGTGCTTGCATGCTTGTACTTGGTGAAACATTGCATTTTCTTGCTTATTTTCATTACTTGCTTGCATTTACATATTGAGGCATCTGGCTAGGCATCCGGCCCACTTGCTATTTCATTTCCTAGTTTAGCTTAGTTAGTTTACTTGCTTTATTTTCATTTTTCTTTTAATTTTCAAAGCTTGAAACACATAGATTCCTCAATTGAATCGAATTCCTATAATACCAAGCCATGAACCCGTTGAAATATTTTCAACACCACTAAAACTCTTCAAACAAAATGGCGCCGTTGTGATTCGGCTTGGTTAAGGCTTTCGATTTGGTTTTAGTTTCATTGTGTTTTTAGCTTCTTTGTTTTTTGATATTTTTGTTTAGTATGCAAGGTGCTTATAACTATGGTTGATACATTCCAAACATGGGAGGCCATGGTGCAAACCATGTTGGGAATGAGATGTTGTATAATGGGTATGGCAACGTGGGAGGGCATGGTGCAAACCACGTTGGCAATGGTGGATATGGATATGGGCAACCCGGCATGGGAGGGCATGGTGCAAACCATGTCGGGTTTGATAGTTTCTCGGACGTGAATGGTTCCTTGGGTGGTTATGGAGCTCCAAATCCCTATTCGAACGTGCAAGCTCCATACTCCTATCCGAACATGCACGCCCCAACTTCCGGTTCTTATGGCTATGGTGCTCCACAAAATTATCCGACTATGCTGAGCCCGAATCCCGACCTATATGATGGTTCTCTCACTTCCAATTTCGATTATGCCCTATTTGATTCCACCAATAGCACTCATGATCCCGATCCGTATGCGTACTTCGGAGGTTTGAGCTCCAATGACCAAAATGCCCCTCCCGCCCTCGATATTCTAGTGCATGCTCCTATTCCACCCCTCGATCCGACTTTCTTGGACATTTTTCAAGAATTAAATTCGTTGATCACTACATTGGCCTCAATTGAGGCTAAGTGTGATGCTCTTGACGCTACGGCCGACAAAATACACACGACATGTGCGCAGATGGAGAGTGATATGGCCTTGCTAATTGAAACTAATGAGGACGAATTATTGCCAAGCCAACCTTCGCATACTCTTGCGGTCACGATCCTCGATAAGTGTGGGATGGTTGATAATGAGCTTGTACAACCGTCCGAGGTAGAGGTGGTTCCTATTACGAGTATTCTTACTCTTCCCGAATCTATCCTCCCCAATTTTGCAAAGAATATTTTCGATGCTCCTATACCCTATCCATCAAGCTTCTCCTTCGAGGTTTGCTTACGTATGGATGTGGCCCAAGAGTCGATCGAACAGGCTTAAATGGAGGATATGTACCATGAGGGGGAGGTTGGCCTAGACATTGATATTGAGGATTATTGCGTGGTTATTGAGCCCCTTGTTCTACATGATAAATCCGTTGTGCTCCAACGTACCCAAGACTTGTGTGACAAAGATGTTTTATGGGTTGTTGAGGGCAACGATGACTTTTTAGAGGGGGAGGTGGAGGTAAGTGATGCTACGATTGAAGAGCTTGATGAGTGTCTTGACAAGGTCGGTGGATTGTTTGAGTTAGTTTACGATGAGGCCGAGAGGAAGCACAAGCCTGAGCTTAAGCCTCCTCTATTTCCCCTCGAGTATGCTTGTTTAGAGAAAGAAGAGAGCCAACCGATCATCCTCTTTGCCAACCCGGAGCGAGAAGAAGAGGAGGGGTCGATTGAAGAACTTAAAATTCGTAAGGGTGCAATTGGTTGGAGACCCGGAGTGATAAAGGGAGCTAGCCCTTGGACTTACTTGCATAAACTCGTCTTGGAGGATGATGCCCAACCACCTCAAGAATTTCAATGACATTTGAATCTAAATTCTAAAGAGATAGTCGAAGACGAGAAGGTGATCGAGGATGAAAAGGGAAATTTATTGGCCACGAGGGCTACGACGAGATGGAGGATGTTGATCGATTCTAAGAAGTTAAATGCGGATATCAAAAGCGACCGTTTCCCTCCCCCGTCGCTCGACCACATGTTGGGAAAGATAGCCGGCCAATACTCCTTTTGTTTTTGGGATGAGTCATCGTGTCACTTTAAAATCACCATCCCACCCAAGGACCTAGCCGAGATGAGCTTCAATTGCCCATTTGGATCATTTGCTTTTTGGCGGATCTTATATGAGCTATGAAATGCGCCAAGAATGTTCCAAAGAGTGGATCCTCCCGACAAGGAGGAGATTGTGTTGGTGGACCCTCCCGTTATCTTTCCACCTTGATCAAAAGGGAGTACGTCGAGCTAATGACGTAAAGCAAGCGCTTCTTGAGAGGCAACCCAAGTTCTTTCCATTTCTTTCTTTCTTTCTTTTATTGAAAAATCCAAAAATTCAAAAACATTTGAAAAATTGAAAAACAAAAAATATATAATAATGTTGTTGAGATTAGTGTACATATTTTCTTATATTTTTGATTTTGTGTGATTTTCTTTTCTAGGTTTTATTTTCCGACGTCGACCATTGGATGATTGATAAAAGTGGTAGCGTTTATGAAGTCAGAAGATGCTAGCCATGCTCGATCTTTATTTGGATTGCTTAGGTGCCTAGGTGGACCCCACCGAGCTCGACTAAAACTCGCTCGGTTGAGGAAGTTTCTATTCACCCCCCCTTTTACTTGATTTTCATTAAAATGCGGGTAATGCATGGTTTAAGTTTGGGGTGGGTAGGTGGTTAGGGTCCCGGTTTTTGTCGAGCATGTTTTGTTGTTTTTAACTCGAGCCTTGGCGAAGTGATGTATTCTTGGCAAAGTGACGCTTACTATTTGCACATTTATATGGTCGAGTCGATTTATGTGTCTTTTGTGTGTTTATTACATGTTTAAGAAACTCCACGTGCTTGGAAGTTTGAATAGTTTACTTGTCGGGTTTTTGCATGTTTATGGCCTCTTGTGTGAGAGGTTGAATTTTTGTGCTTCGTCCAAAACCCGCCTATATATATAATCAGCATTTTCTCGTGAAAATATTGCAAATCTCTAAAAACTCTTTTGATTTTGCTCCCAAATTCGGTGCAAACTAGTGAGTAGCTTTGTGTGATTTATCGACTTGCTTGTATTTTTACGAAAATTGCATTGAGGAGGTTTGACTTTTCTCGTACATGATTGAATTCGAAAATGACCTCGAGGCACATATATCACCCTTGTTCCGGCCATATCCATATATCCAAGCTACTTTAAAAGTCCCAAACGAGCCCCCTTGAGCCTATGTCCCGTTTCTTGTTAACCGAGCTCGATCTTAGCTCTTATATCTTCATAAATTGTGAGGTGAGAGGGTATATTATTAGTTGACGAGAAATGTGAGGGAAATCGATTGCAGGTTTCATCTTTTGAGTTGCTTATACAAAAAAAAAAGAAAAAAAAGAGAGAAAAAGAAAAAAGAGAGAGCATAAAACTCCAACACAAATCACGAAAAGTGATAAAGCGTGCGTTCAAGTGAAAAGCCTAGTTTAAAGGCTAAAGTTAGTGAAAAGAAGCAAATTCAAAAAGCTTCTAAGTTTTGTGAAATAAAAGTCGGAAAGAGTGTGTAAGAAGAAAGGGCTTCGAATGAGAGTTTGGTGAATTGGGAAAGGTGAAGCGATCATAAGTTTCGGGATTTAGAAATTAGGATTTTGTGTGTTATTGATCACGTTTGATCGTGTGTTAGTCACTATATCCAGATATTCCATACCTTACCAAAGAGCCAATATTACAACCCATAATAAAGACCTCTTTCGATTCTTACTTGGTCATGTACTATGAGAAATTTTGAGCGTCCAACTTGTGAAATCTTGACGAGTGCATGCATTGTCCGATTTGAGCGTATACACGTCCTATCTACTAAACACTTGAGCGAATTGAGCGAACACTCTCAAAACTTCCATTTGTGAGGAAGTCATCGATTTGGCTTGCATTTGAGAAAGAGTAATACGAGCAATGCTTGACGATAGTGAGTCTATGTTGATATTTCCATCATATAAATAAGGATAAGCACAAGGGTTTCTCGTTTCAAACAATTTTCATTGCGTGTACACTCTCAATTCTTTTCATTGTTCGAGTACGAACAAACCGATAAGTGTAGGGTAGTTGTTTTTCATGTAATTGTTGTGTTTTTCCTCGTGTTTTTAATTAGGATTTTATGTTGATTTTAGTAGTTTTTGAGTCGAGTTTTATTAGGTTTTTCGTTTGTTTTCTCGTTTTGTTATTTTTCGTGTTTGTTTTTGATTTTCTACTTAATATGGTTATTTTAATCATAATTAATTAATCTTATGTTTAAATTAGGTATTTTGAAGTATTCTAGTCTGGATATGGTCGAGTATGGGCTTACGATTGGAGTTTTAGCGGAATCGAGGCTCGAATTGAAGAATTATGGCTGACACTGGGTACGTGATACGACACTGGGTTATCTAGTGTCCGATAGCGCCGGCCCACAACTGCCGAGCACCTACGCGCGCCAGCTGCCGAGAACGCCAAGAGCTGCCGAATCGACTGCCGAGAGCTAAATTGACTGCTCAACAGAGAGTTGCCGCCCATGCCCATCCTGCCGAGAGCAGTAGATCGACTGCCGAGCCAGTTGATCGACTACGCGCCATGCTGTCGAGACCCGCGCGCATCTGCGCGCGCCTGCCTGCATGCTGTCGAGCCACCTTGCAAATTTCCCGAGCCAAACTCGACCCAAAAGGTCTATTTTGACCATTTTGGGTAAAATTTGGTCAATACATGGAAATCCAAGCTCAGATAGCATAATTGACCCATTTACCCCTAATTAACTTGTATAAATAGAACCTCTCTTTCATTTTGTAAGAGACCTCTCATTTTCTCCCAACCCAAGCATGGGTTTGGGGATTAAAAATGCTCTCTCTAGTTTTTAAGATCTAATTTCTCTCTCTTAGGTTTTAGATTAAACTTCAAGGTTTGATGTAATTTCTTTTCTAGATTTAGATTTACTTTCATGCTTGGCCTTGGGTTTGTAAGCCTAAGAAGAATCCAAATACTCCTTTAGATTGTTACTTTTGATGCAATTACATTCAAGCTTTGTTCTATTTCTTAATTCAAGTAAGTTTCCTTTCAATTTCATGTTTTATGCTTTAATTCCATGCTTTGTTCTTCATTTCCATGCTTGTTCTTCATGTTATGATTTTAGCCTTAGCACTATGAATTCATGATGAAACATATGAATTGGCTATGGAATCTAGATGAGTGACACATCTAGATCATATATCGGCTCTTGGATCGTCTTGATTTTTAGATTTTGCTATGCTTTATTTGCAATTTTATTTTTATGCATAGTTTTAGGTTAAATCTTAGATCTACTCTTTGTTGCTTGTTATTTTCCTTAAAGTTTTGAACTTTCTTGTTAATTTTCATTTCTCTTTACATCCATGCTTTCAATTTTTGGTAATTCGCATTATTTAGGATTTTATGCATAGTTGTACCTTGTGCTTGCATGCTTGTACTTGGTGAAACATTGCATTTTCTTGCTTATTTTCATTACTTGCTTGGATTGACATATTGAGGCATCCAACTAGGCATCCGACCCACTTGCTATTTTATTTCCTAGTTTAGCTTAGTTAGTTTACTTGCTTTATTTTCATTTTTCTTTTAATTTTCAAAACTTGAAACACATAGATTCCTTAATTGAATCGAATTCCGATAATACCAAGCCATGAACCCGTTGAGATATTTTCAACACCACTAAAACTCTTCAAACAGCTGACTAGTAAGAGGTCAACCTAGATAAGGATCGTGGTCGGAGACCAGGAAAAGAACAAATGATTGAGGAGTCTAGAAGGAATAGTGAAACCCGAGCCAGAAAAGAAATAAGGATGGGTGAAGACGAGTTGGATCCTCGGAAGATGAATTTGAAGAGAAAGGCTACACATGCTAAGCCAGTCGAAGACCTAAATTAGGTCTCAGTGGACGAGCTCGACCCAAGTAAGCAGCTCCGAGTCGGTCATGATCTCCAAGAGCAAACCCGATCCTAGCTTATTAGTTTCTTGAAAGAAAATTAGGACATCTTCGCTTGGACGTTGAACAAAACTTTTGTGCACCCCTTTTTTAATATATTTTAATTTAAAACACGCAATCTTGGTCGCAAGAGAATGAGGGCGCTTGTAGGGTGGAAAGTTGACTCGTGTCGATCTCTCGAGGAAAGCTGATTCAGAAGTTCATTTTATGTTTGAGTTTCACGAATAAGAAATTAAAGAAAATAACACATGAATGGGGTTTTGTTTGATTTGTTTTAAGAACTAGAAATTAATTAAACTAATTAAAACTAAGATTTAATTAAACTACGATATAATTAATTAAATCTAACATTATTTAAACTAAGAACTAATTATCTAAATCCTAAATTATTTTATCTAAGAGCAATTAAATCTAGAATTTATTTAAATTAATTGAAAGACTTTAAAAACGATTTAAGAAAATTAGGGTTCTAGAGCTTTGATTCGTCTCCACGATCTCTTGGAATAACCCAATTGATGGTTCACAACGAATCTAGGCTCTAGACCCATTAGATCTAGCTAAAAATCATAATCAAAGTAAACATCCCAAGCTCAACACAATCACAAGAAAGATTCGTCATGGAAAGAATAATTATTATTTAAACTTTAAAAGCATGTAACTAAATTAAAAGCGAAAGAAATAATTACTTACTAATTGGACTAAGAGGATCCGCAGCGTTTTGGTGTAGAAATCCATGAACTGATATTAATTTAAACTATCTAGAAGCTAATCTAAACTAATCCTAAAACTAGAGATTTAAAACTAAAAATTATGAAGAGAAACTAAAAAAATAATAGTACACTCTTTGGGGTTGTCAGCCCCCAAGAGGCCTTGGAACCCTAGGAATATGATTATGTATGCAAAAATCCGTAATACATAGGGTATTTATAGTTTTTCCATGTCTTGGGCAACAAGAAACCCTAAAATTGCGTTTCTGGGCAGTCACGTCGATTGGTGTGTCGGTCGACGCGTTTATGATCGACGCGACAGAGAGTTCGTGGGCATTGGCATCGACTTGGCATCGACCGATGCGGGCAGGGCTCGGTATCGATGCTTCCGGTGTATGCGCATCGACTTGGCAGGGGTGTCGACCAACACGGGCGTGATCGACGTGATAGAGAGTTGTGTTGACCTTGCGTCGACCTAGTGTCGAACGTCGTGGGCCAGGGTCGCGTCGACGTAGCGTCGACGCACACGTCGATCGACATTACTCGTGCTGCGTCTGGTTTTCTCGATCTTTCTGTTACTCTTTCACCAAAAATCTTGTTTTTGTCTCCTTGATCATCAAATTCATCTATTTAAGCTCCGAAATCCTCCGATTACTTAGCTGTATTGGAGAAACAACAAATAATCACCTAATTATATTGAATATGATAAAAACGCGGTAAAATAAGCTGGAAATATGAAAATACAAAAATGTTCTCAATTTATCCAACTTATACCAAAAGCAACAATAAAAACTAAATAAAATACTAACTAAAATCCAGACATTTTCGCTCTAATCAAATTATCCCACGCTTAGTTGGTTTGTTCGTCCTCGAACAAATGATAGTTTCAAAGAATAACAAGAATAAAAATCAATTCAAGCAATGGGTCATGCCGTGCTACATACATAATTTTGAAAATATAGATACAAGTCATGCAACTTCAAACACTCCACACTTATTACTTTGTCTCTTCAAAATCAAAGTCATGCATCCTCTCAAAAGGGAAATATATATGTGGGTGTTCTCTCAAAGCACTCAAGTATTTTCTGCATGGGACGTGTTTACACTCAAATCATACAAATACAAATACAATAAACAAGCACCGAAAATCAATCTCTTCTCAATCGCAAATTAAGTGTGTTATCAATAAAGAATCGGAAAAGGTCTTTACAGGTTGTAATGTAAGGCTCTTTGGACGAGTATGGAATATATAAGTCGTGTGGCTAACTCACGATCTAACGTGATCAATAACTCACCAAACTATTCTAATCCCGAAGCTAATTGCTTCGCCTCAATAAAGAGAAACTCACTAAACACTCATAACGTAGCCTTTAACTTAGGCTATTTCTCAACTCGCAAACCATAAACCGACTTTTCGCTCGAACAACTTAAATGATCTAGAAGCTTATGATATGATTCTACGTTCAAACACAACTCTTGCCTCTTAAACATTAGGCTTCATAATAAAACAAACAATAATAAACAAGCCTTTATAAGCGTAGGCAATGACTAAAAACGATTCACCATCCTTTTTATTTTTTTTCTCTTTTTTATTTTATCCCCCTTTTATTCTTTTCTTTATGGGGCTTTTTAATTTTTTTTATTGAAGTATGGTGATCCTTTATTACAACATTCCATAAATCCCTGATAAAAATTCCAAAACACTAATAACCAATAAAAATAATGAAATCCTACCCCACGCTTTTAATAGGTTAGTAGGGATCGACTCAATAAAATCACTCAGGGCTATAGGCATGGATAATTTGGCTATAATTGGCTCATTCGGAATTTATAGTGGCTAAAATATATGGATATGTCCGGAATAGGATTTTTCCTGTGCCTTAACCCCATGTTCAAAGTCAACTACACACAGCGGTTTCAAAGAGATATCAAGACTGAAACTTATTCAAGCCCATGCAATGATGATAATCACTCAGGCTACTCACAGGCTTTTTGCATGAAAAAGTTTTGAATTGACGCTGCTTTTAAGGTTTTACGAAATCAATTGCGTCCAAGTAGCATTTTACAATATATAAATAATAATTTTGAAAAATTTTATGCACTTATAAACTCTCAAAAGACAAGAACTTCAAATCATACTTAATTAACTTCGACAGGCAAGCCATACAAACACAATAACGCGCAGAAATAGCAATCAATCACGTAAAAATTTTCAAATTGCACAATTTTCAAATATAAATCATACTCAACCATCCCCCCCTCTAAAAATCTGGCAATCTCCCGATTGCCTTAAATATAAAGAAAAGCAAATCAAACGAGGAAAGGAATAAGGGAACGTCCCTGAAAAAATAGTCGAGCGACTCCAAAAAGCGCTTTTGGAATCATCTTTCGTCTCCAATAGCGTGAACGAAAATGTCTTGAACAAAAATCTAAAACTCGCGGAAGCAGTCATCGTAGGCGGGATCGCTGTTGGGTCGAAGAAAACCCGCTCAAACTCACATCGACAGAGCATCGGTCGATGCGAGTGGTGCCGGGCGTCGACGCCGCGTCGGTGCTGGCATCGATCGACGCGATCCGTGCGTCGTCAACCATTTCGATTTCTTCGTTCTAATGATTAACCCTTCCTCGATAACACTTCTTCCTGTTTCAGAAACATAACACAAACTTAAAATAGAAAAAGAAAAATAAACTAAAAAGAAATACAAAGGATAGAAAAATAGCTTAGGTTGCCTCCCAAGAAGCGCTTGTTTAACGTCAAAAGCTCGACGCTTCCTACGAACGATGCTATCCTGGGTCCAAAAACAAGTGATGATCGTGCCATGCCTCAGTGGTCTCCAACAGTCAGTGTTCTAAAAATCGCTAGGCGGCTGCTAGGCGCCAGGCCAGTGCCTAGCGCCTAGGGCGTCTAGGCGGGGCCTAGTATTTGAGAATAAATACCCTAATTTATAACATTAAATCCAAAAATTTAATAGTTTAACATAATACCTGCTACACAATAAAATCTATGACAATTCAAAAATAAAAGTAATGATCACAAGTTACAATTCACAAGCTTAAAATTATTGTTCAATTCAAAGATCAAAACAACATAGATCCATAAATTCATTAGTTAAATAAAAATACCATAGCATACATTACAAAATCAAAATAATCAAAAAATAAGCCCAAAAACGACGTTGTTTTCGGCCAGAAAAATTAAAAAAAAAAATGGTCTGGCGCCTGACGATTTCTTTGGCAGATTTTTGAAAATCGTAGGCAGATTGGTGGCGCCTAGCGCCTAGGCTGGCGCCCAGGGTGATTTTTAGAACAGAGCCAACAGTAAGCATAGGCAATGTATTCCTCCAAGGCGCGCATGGTAAGCAATTCGTAGAACAAAAAAATTAACCTTCTTCAGGGGTCTAAAAAGTAAATAATCAATCACGATGAACATATCAAAAATCAATTCGGGCACGTGGTGATCCACAACCTTTGGATATACGAGGAAATCCATCGAACATAAAAAACTACCATCCTCCAATCCAAGCCCCTCGAATTTGTAAAAATCCCCCTCAACGTTTTGAAAAATATTGGGAGCTAAATTCGGGCATAAGGGTTTGGAAATTTCTTCAACAAACTCGTCCACCATCACAATATCCATCGAATCTTCGGGTGGCTCAATATTAGACTTGGCCATTGCATCCTTCTCAATTAATTCGTCCCCCACCTCAAAATTAAAATTGATTAACGGCTCGGGTGGAATAACGTGAGGCTCAATAAATTCTTCTTCTAAAATCAGCCCATCCCCTTCAACATCTTCAAATATATCGAGCAAATTTGAATTCTCATCAACCACCGGAATTTCCAATGGCATGACGTGAGGCTCAACAATCACATCTTTCGAGGTCGGCGCCACGTCCTCCTCATCTATGCAAAACTCAAGTAAATGCATTAATTCATCAACCTCCGGGTTCTCCAATGGTAACTCTACTATATCAATATCCAACTCGACATCGTTAAGTACAAGAGGAACAACCACGTCTAAATTCTCCAAAACTTCCTATTTATGCACATCCTCTAAACAATAGGCGACCTCAAAGTTTCTTCCTCCAATAGGGGTTCCATAACATCAAAAATTGGTAGCACTAGTTGACTTTGAAGTCTATCTCTCTCTTCTTCCCTTCTTGATATAGAAGCATCTACTTGATGACCTAATTCATTTACATACCTTTCAAGTTCAGAAAGGGTATACATTTGTACCCCACCCCCCTCGTTCGACGATTTGTCAAAATCAGCTATTATTTGTTCCATACGTTCCATGAATTGTGCAAGGTCTTCTTTCTGCACAGTGGATTGATCAATGTCGCCTTGTTGACAAATGGTCTCAAAAGGGTCATCAACTTGTTCGTCTTGAAAACTCGTGCTCGCAGCTTCGTGACCTTGCTGCCCCGCCAAAAATTGATCGTCTGGTTTATATTCTTCACGGATCTTAAAATCTCGGATGGCGACAACTTCCTCCTGTGGCTCATTATCAAATGTTACCAAACATTCATGCTTCATATGTCCTCGGCATCCACAATGATAAAATATTACATTGGGTACGTAGAACCTCCTCATGAATTTATCACCTACTTCATACCACGTACGCAAAGAATCAGGTTCTAGCCTTACAAACCATTTCATTGCTTCTTCCTTCAGCGCAAAAGTGAAGAGTCACATCTTCACTTGATCCCTTGTAAGCCCGTGAAGAGGAGAACTATCAGAGATGAACTCGTACTTGCTAATGGATTTTAGCGCATCTTCGTTCCGACGCCCATGAAAAATCGGGAGATTCAATTAGTTGTATTTATCAGGAAAGTAATTCTTCATTGCGTCGCTCAATGGAATAGCCGGTCGAGGTGCATGACGCCAGTCTAGAGGTGGATCATCGTACTAGTAATACATTTTTTTTAATATTTCAATTTCTTTTAATAAATTATTGCGGACGTTGAATCGAGGCTTCAAGAGATGTACCTTGCATACACAACACTCAACGCACAAGATTAAACATACCAGATAAAAATAATAAAACCAACGAAGAAAAATTGTAATAAAATAAAGACAAATATAAATAAGGATCACGAAGGGCAAACACAAAATTCAAAACCTACTTAGCTTTCCTCGGCAACGGCGCCAAAATCTTGAACCAAACTTTTGTGCACCCCTTTTTAATATATTTTAATTTAAAACACCCAAACTTGCTCGCAAGAGAACGAGAGCGCTTGTAGGGTGGGAAGTTGACTCGTGTCGATCTCTCGAGGAAAGATGATTCGGAAGTTCATTTTATGTTTGCGTTTCACGAACAAGAAATTAAAGAAAATAACACATGAATAGGGTTTTGTTTGATTTGTTTTAAGAACTAGAAATTAATTAAACTAATTAAAACTAAGATTTAATTAAACTATGATCTAATTAATTAAATCTAACATTATTTAAACAAAGAACTAATTATCTAAATCCTAAATTATTTTATCAAAGAGCAATTAAATCTAGAATTTATTTAAATTAATTGAAAGACTTTAAAAACGATTTAAGAAAACTAGGGTTCTAGAGCTTTGATTCGTCTCCACGATCTCTTGGAATAACCCAATTGATGGTTCACAACGAATCTAGGCTCTAGACCCATTAGATCTAGCTAAAAATCATAATCAAAATAAACATCCCAAGCTCAACACAATCACAAGAAAGATTCATCATGGAAAGAATAATTATTATTTAAAATTGAAAAGCAAAAGAAATAATTACTTACTAATTGGACTAAGAAGATCCGCAGCGTTTTGGTGTAAAAATCCACGAACTAATATTAATCTAAACTATCTACAAGCTAATCTAAAGTAATCCTAAAACTAGAAATTTAAAACTAAAAGTTATGAAGAGAAACTAAGAAAATAGTAGGACACTCTTTAGGGTTGTCAACCCCCAAGAGGCCTTGGAACCCTAGGAATAAGATAATGTATGCAAAAATCCGAAATACATAGGGTATTTATAGTTTTTCCATGTCTTGGGCAACAAGAAACCCTAAAAACGCATTTCTGGGCAGTCACGTCGATCGGTGCGTCGATCGACGCGTTTATGATTGACGTGACAGAGAGTTCGTGGGCATTATCATCAACTTGGTGTCGACCAACGCGGGCAGGGCTCAACATCGACGCTTCTGGTGTATGCGCGTTGACTGGGCAAGGGTGTCACCTGACGCGGGCGTGATCAACGCGACAGAGAGTTGTGTCGACCTTGTGTCGACCTAGTGTTGAACGTCGTGGGCTAGGGTCGCGTCGATGCTCACGTCGACCGACGCTACTCGTGCTGCGTCTGATTTTTTCGATCTTTCTGCTACTCTTTCACCGAAAATCTCGTTTTCGTCTCCTTGATCATCAAATTCATCTATTTAAGCTTCGAAATCCTCTGATTACTTAGCTGTATTGGAAAAACAACAAATAATAACCTAATTATATCGAATATGATTAAAACGCGGTAAGATAAGCTAGAAATATGAAAATACGAAAATGTGCTCAATTTATCCAACTTATACCAAAAACAACAATAAAAACTAAATAAAATACTAACTAAAATCCAGACATTTTCGTGCTAATCAGGCGCATGCTGACACGCAAGGGATCGATCCTGAACAAGCTTGTCACTGGCTCAACATTGATAAGAATGTAAGGTCGGTCATCCAGATTAGGAGGAAGCTTGGCCCGGACCAATAAGAGGCTTTGGAGTTGGAGGTTGTGAAGCTGCTAGATAACAAGTTCATCTGAGAGGTCAGGTACCCGGTCTGTGTATCTAACCCTATGCTCGTCAAGAAACAGATCGGCCAATGGCGACTATGCATCAATTTCTAAGACCTTAACCAGGCATGCCCTAAAGACAACTATCCACTTCCACACATTGACTACATGGTTGATGCCACTGCAGAGCACGAGCTGATGAGTTTCATGGATGCTTACTCCGGCTATAATCAAATCCCGATGCACCTGGACGATGAAGAGCATACGTCATTCTACTCGGCAAGAGGCCTCTACTACTATACCATGTGCCATTTGGCTTGAAGAATTATGGGGCTACTTACCAGCACCTCATGAACAAGATGTTTGCTAGTATGATAGGAAAAGCTATGGAAGTCTATGTAGACGACATGCTCGTCATGTACTCATCCGATCACATTGACGATCTTAATAAAATGTTCTCAGTTTTACGTGTTTACCGCATGATGTTAAACCCAACAAAATGTTCTTTCGGAGTCGGATCCGAAGAATTCTTAGGCTATATGGTAAGACAAAGGGGCATTGAAGCCAACCCTGACAAAATTCGAGAGAACCCCCCGAAGTATGAAACAAGTACAAAGCCTTACCGGCAGAATGGCCGCTCTGAGATGCTTCATATCCAGGTCGACGGACAAGTGTAAAACATTTTTCGAATCAATCAAGAAGAACAAGAACTTCAAATTGATACCAGAATTCCAAATAGCTTTTTAGGAGTTAAAGAAGTGCATGACAAATGCGCCGACCTTATAAAAACCAACCAAGGAGGAACCCCTCTATCTCTGCCTTGCGATTTTGGCGGTAGCGGTCATCTCGGCGCTCTTGCGATACAACAAACTAGGAAAACATCCAGTATAATACACGAGCCACTCCATGCATGATGCCGAGCTGAGGTACTCGCCTACGGAAAAGCTAGCCTACGCTCTCGTCATTTTTTCACGAAAGCTGCGCCCATAATTCTTGGAACATCGGATAATAGTATTGACGAGCTTCCCTCTGAAGTAAATTATGCACCGACAAGACACATTTGAGAGAATGATTAAGTGGGCTTTCGATCTAGGAGAATTTGATATAACTTATGAGCCAAGAACAACAATAAAAGGGCAAGCACTCGTTGACTTCATAGCCGAGTTTACGCCGGCTGTCGAGTCAATTCCAGTGGAGGGCGAACAATGGCACCTGTATATCGATGGGTCATCGACCACCGGCCGAGAAGGTGCCGGTATAGTACTAATTAGCCCTGAAAAGGTGCCTTTCTTCTCGACAGTCCGTTTTAAGTTCTCATTGGCCAATAACGAAGTCGAATACCAATCCCTCCTAGCTGAACTCGAAACAACATCCTCCACGGGGATTAGAAACTTAAAAATCCACAGTGACTCCCAGCTCGTTGTGAACCAGATCAGCGGAGAGTACGAGACCAAAGAGTCTAGGATGGCATACCTAGAGCTCACCAAAGCACCGGAGTTTGAAGCTGAGGTAATCCATGTGCCGAGAAACAATAACGTCCCAGTCAATTCTCTTGCCAAGCTTGCGTCGAGCTTAGGTATTGAGGAGCTGAACACAATAACAGTTAGCCATCATTCCACGACAGCACTTGACGTCGCCGCAGCTTACTCAGCAAGTCAAGCCGACCAAGTCGAAGAAAACCAAGTCGAGAAGGGTTGTTGGATGAAACCACTCTTACTATACCTCAAAGATAGGATACTACCCGAAGACAGAGTTGAAGCCCGGTCAATACGAACAAAATCAGCCCGGTTTACCATAGTAGACGAACTGTTGAACAAGAGGAGATATCCCGTCCTCTACTCTGATGATTGAATGAACAAGACACCGAGCACGCATTGAAGGAAGTACACGAGGGCATTTATGGGAACCATGTGGGAGGACAATCATTGGCTCACAAGCTCGTTTGTCAAGGATACTACTGGCCGACCTTAAAGAAAAACGCGATGTCAAAAGTAAAAAAATGCGAGAAATGCGAAATATTCGCACCTCAGATCAACTTCCCACTCGAGCCCCTAAACTTAATATACTCGCCATGCCCATTCGCCAAATGGGGGATCGACTTAATTGTCCCACTACCAAAGGGCAAAGGAGGATCAAGTACGTAGTGGTCGCAGTCGAATACTTCATGAAATGGGCCGAAGCCAAAACCCTAGCCTCGATCACCAACCAGAAGATAATCAACTTCATGTGGAAGTCGATCATATGCAGATTTTGCATCCCACTTTCGATAGTGTCGGACAACGGGAGATAATTCAATAGCACGGGGTTTAAAGCATTTTGTGGAGAGCTAAACATCAAGAATCACTTTGCAACACCATACCATCCTAGTGAAATGGACAGGTGGAGGCAGTGAGCAAAATTCTCAAGTACACACTAAAAAAGAGGCAAGAGGACCTGAAAGACAGTTGGCCAGAGGAGCTACCTGGCATCTTATAGTCATATAGGACGACCCACCACTCATCCATCGATGAGACCCCTTTCTCACTGGCCTTCGGATCAGAAGTAGTCATACCGGTTGAGCTCGGCACCCCATCTTATCGAATAGCACACTTCAAAGAAGAAAAGAATAACACGGCATGTCGAGCTGAACTCAACCTCCTAGAAGAAAAGAGGAGAGAGGCCGAGATGAAGAATTTGATTTACAAACAAAGAAGTGAGCAATATTACAACTCCAAAGTGAGACAGAGGAGCTTCAAGGTTGGTGACCTAGCTCTCAATTCCATCATAGGGACGAACCAAGGGCCCCTCAAACCAAAGTGGGAGTGACCGTTTTGCATAGCCGAGACCCTTCTACACAGCGCCTATGAGTTAGAACACCTCAACGGTAGAAAGTTGCCGCACCCATGGAACGTAGTATACCTCAAAAAGTATTATAAATAAGATTTTGTTTTTGCGTGAGCATATATTCTCCAACAAAACACAGGCAATCCATACCCACCTCATTAAGTTGACCAATATAGGTTGACCAACCAGTTCATATGTTGAAATCGATCTCGTCAGGTTGACACTAAAGGAAGGCCCAATGTGGTCGACCTCAAAAGAAAAATAAAGGCGGAAAGAAGTAGAGTGTTGGAATGTCAAGTCGATCGTAACATGGTCGACCTCAAAAACAAATGTTGAGTCGACTACGTCGGTCGACCACAATATGTCGATCTCATTGACAAGGTTGAGCTCATTAGAACAACAATGCACCTCAGATGCACGATCAAAGAATGATTTCCAAAGAAAATAAGTCAATCCAAGACTTTCAAAACATTCCACAAAGACTAAGTAGATTTCAAGGCAAAGAGCAAAAAGAAACCCGACAACCTAAGTAAACTAAGGTCGACCTAAGACATAGTCGGCCCGATAAACATGATTAATAATATCGAAAGAACATCTAAGTCCAAGAGCCATCCCAAAGGCCAAAATTCGGGATTGTCCAACCCAACATAGTCGAGCAAAAATGATGCATGTCCGAGATGCCAAAATCAAATGAAGTCGACCTAATAAATGGTCGACTCGAAAAACAAGTTTTAAAGATTGAAAAAAGTCTTAAGGTCATGAGCAACCATAAGGGCCCCACTTTGGGATTAACCAACTCAACATAGACGACCATAACATAACGCGAGATCGGAAAAATAATGTATGGTCAAGCTACCAAGCACCAATGTTTAAAATTTCCAAAGAAAGATTACACAAATGAAAGCTGGTCAAACAAAACAAGCCGACCAGACCAAAGTATACATCACAAATTCATGTCATGAGCAATTGTTCAGAAACAAGCCAAAATAAAACAACAAGTCAAGCCGCCCAAAAGTGGCAAGTCGACCAGAACAACAGATAAACGCCTAAACATCACCACCAAAATCTCCCTCGCCATCCTGCCCATCAGCCCCTTCATCCGGACCACCCATGTCGTTGTCCGAACTGCCCATCCCGATCTTGACCTTCCTCTCGGCGATATGCCTAGCGAGGTCTGAAAGAGAAGAACCACTCGAAAGCATGTCGTAAGCTTTATGCATGGTGGATAGGTAGGAGGCGCTGATCATCGGGTCCATGGACTCGACCTCGTACTGGGAACCCCCTCTATCTTTCCTCTCTCATAAGTAGCATTGACCTTCTCGACATGACTCCTCACGAGCAAGACGTGCTTCTCCTTAAGGGCATTCAACTCGCCAACCATCATCTCTGTCGAACGCAGCGCCTTGGCCAAGGACTGGTCGGATTTCTTGGCCCTTGCCATCCACTGGTCGCGATCAAGAACAAGCTCGGTGCAAGCGGAATGACTCTGCTGCTGAGCCTGATGATCATCTTGGAGTTGATCATGAGCATGTCGGAGTCTTGAGAAATCTTGACAAAGCAGCTCCACGGAAGCCATAGTTCGACACAGGTCAGTCTCAACAAAGTTGAGATTCTCCTCGGAAGGAAGACCCGTGACCCAATTATGCAGGTTAGGTGCCCAAGCATGATCATGCTCCTCAGTGAAGACCAATCCATGCGACGACCCCCCTACCATGGTATGACGCGTTCGTCATCGGGTAGACCGGTTGGATAGCCTGAGACTGAGAGTGAGAACCCGCAAAAGTAACTTCAGGCTCGGGGTCAAGGTCGACGGCAATAGAACGCCCACGAGAGCCCCCCTCATCGGCAGTTGAGGGCGTGACAGGTTTGGCCTCAGGAGGAGGCAGCACGCTGCCTGAAGGGGCCAGCCTTCTCCATTTGCCCGCACCACCCCCCTGGTCAGCTTCTTGTTCTTAATGCTCTCCATATACTTCCGGGCTTTTGCCATCGCATTCATCACTGTGGTTTGGTTGAAAAAGGGGGAAAACACTGCAAAGAAAAAAGAGGTTTAAATCAGAAATCCGACCTCACCAGGTCGACACCAAACGAAGGCTCAACAAGCCAACCTAAGAAGAAAGGATGTCGAGCTGACCAATTGGAATGGGTCTTCCCGACACCCAATAAACCTAAATAACCATACCAGGAAGAACTCGGTAAAGACTCGCGTCAGGGGGAAGAACTCGCAAACTGGCTTTATAACACTTGACAGGATCAAATATCCCTTCCCATCGCCACGATTCGGGGTCCGAAATCAAAATGATATATAAGCGCTCAACGAACTCGACGCTAGGCTCAACGACCCATGGGATAGCTGCAAACAAAAGGAAATAATGAGGGATTTGAATAGAAGAAAATGATGAAGGACAAGGACATATATCGACCAAGATCAAAAATAAGTGCGTGCAGACACGCTCGTCGGGTCTCCGTGTTTGCCAGTCACCACCAACATAAAACCAATAAGGTTTCCACGTGTGGAGAGTATCCAAAATGTCCGACACTAAACTTTTAAAACACCCCATCCTGGACCGAGGCATAGTACCAGCCTGATCCGGCACCCCCTAACGATTTTTATTGATATAACCTATTGAGGCTAAAAAAAGTTGGAATTGGCCAACCATTTTTTCTTAACAGGATCACAACACCTAGGATGCGAGACAATGACAGGGGGTGGATCTTAAAGAGGGTAATACCCCATCTCCTAAATAAACGTGTGATGTAAAGAGATACCAAAAAGGAAATGCCGAACTGTATGATATCACGAAATAGAGCCATATACGAGGGAGTGCACAATGTATCTACTTAGCTTGATAGGGTAGAAACAAGTGCACGTCACCAGGCACGAGAAACCCATCACTATACTCATCTAGATGCCTCTCAGTTATGCAGCTGCTCTGCACGGTGATTTACGACAACAAATCCTCCCTCTCCAATGGGGATGGTCTTCTCCAACGACGAGGAGGAGTAGGCTTATTAGGTCGAGCCATCGTCGGTCTGATTTTTTTTTTCACGGCCTCAGAGCATTTTCTACCTTTTTGAAGCACCGGGTCGGCCGACCCATGCACGTTACACGCAGACCCTTTGGCCCTACATCAAACCATCATGGAGATCTACATTGCCCGCCAAAACCCCAATCCGGTCGGGGCTCAAACCTTTGAGCCAATCCACACCGTGGGTATCGACAAGACTCGGAGAATCGACCTGGACATACTTTCCACCCGAACTGAGCTCTACCCTTGGCCCAAGTTCGCAAGCCATACCAAACTATCCCCTAGGTCCGAACTGAGCGTTCGAACTAAATTGATCCCCGCCGTCGACCCTCTCAAAATTGAAAGGCCGACCAATGCCGAATATGGCACCGGCTTCAAAGCTCCCGTACTCGTTCACGCCGAATTAGGAATCATAACCCCTAGTCCTGATCGAGCACCACCATGACCCCTGTCACCTTCATAACCCACATCAACTGAATCAACCAAAGAATATCCTGGATTATAAGACATTCGAACAACAAAGGAATAAAAAAGCAAGAGTTTTTACCTCCAGAGCGAAACAAGAAGAGAGGTGGCAAAAAAAACTAACTCGGGACACAAAAAAATGATGAGGTCGAGCAAGGAAAAGGAAAGGCAAGGGGCTTCAGCTTTCAAGAAAACCTCAAAAGCAAAGAGAAAACCAAGAAAATCTAAAGAACAAGGAGAGAACGGGAGAATGAATGAGGAGGAGAGCTCTTACCTTTCACTTATAAGGGGAAAATGA
This sequence comes from Phtheirospermum japonicum, assembly GCA_014905375.1. Lineage (NCBI taxonomy): Eukaryota > Viridiplantae > Streptophyta > Magnoliopsida > Lamiales > Orobanchaceae > Phtheirospermum > Phtheirospermum japonicum. The sequence goes on from BMAC01000021.1 coordinate 381,228, forward strand.
TGGGCACACATTTCAGTAAGGGGGAAGAAGACGAAGGTACACATTTCAATAAAGGGTAAGAAGACGAAGGATATAGATCCTAAAGATAAAACATGGCTGAATTTTGATTGAGGATGGTCAAGAAAATACCCGACTCGGAAGCAAAACCTTCCGATACTGGTCGAGCTGACCTAGGTCACTTTAGGTTGACAAGTTATTATTTGTTGACTAGTCAAACACCTAGGCCACCATGCATATCACTTCGATCGCCGAACTCGACCAGCCAGGTTGAAGCCACACCCGGTCGACCAGCCGACCAGGCCTACGCCGCACCCGTCTAACCTGTCGATCATGACTCACCGTGCCTGCCCAAGCTGTCGATCTGTCAAGCACATCTATTGAGCTCTTGAGCAGATCTCTCGGCTGTTGAGCGCATCCATCGGGATATTGAGCACGTCCGCTGGGCTGTCGAGCACATCCGTCGAGCTATCAAGCACATCCGCCAGGCGCGCTCGCTCATCTATTAAGCTACCGAGAACATCCGCCGGTATGTCGAGCACATCCATTGGGCTGTCAAGTATGTTTAGCAGGCTGTCAAACACACCTACCGAGTTGTCGAGCACAGCTGCCAAGCTGTCAAACACATCTGCCGGGCTTTCGAGCATGATCGCCGGGCTGTTGAGCACATCCGCCGGGCTGTCAAGCATGTCCGCAGGGTTGTCGAGCACATTTGTCGTGCTGTTGAGAACGTCCACTGGGCTGTCAAGCACATCCGCTGAGCTATAAAGCACGACCTCCGGGCTGTTGAGCACATCCGTCGGGCTGTCGATCACGACTACCGGGCAGTCGAGCACATCCGTCGGGCTGTCAAGCACGTCCGCCTGGCTATCGAGCACGTCCGTCGGGTTGTCTCAACCACATCCACTTGATTGTCGAGCACATCCGCCGGGCTGTCGAGCATGTCCACTGGGCTGTCAGGCACAACCACCGGGCTGTCGAGCACTTCCACCGGCTATTTAGCACATCCTCTAGGCGGGCTCGCCCACCTGTCGAGTTGACTTGGTCGAGATGACCTGGTCGTGCTGACTTGGTTGAGCACCCAAATTGGATTACCTGCGTCATGATCAACATGGTCGATCACCCAAATTGAATTACCTGCACCATGCTCAACATGGCCGAGTTCACTTGGTTGAGCCGACCACGCCTTAGACCACGAGTAGATCATCTGGATCGACTTGATGCTTGGTAGGAAGGTCGAATCTATCCACCCCTTGTATCTAGTTGAGAGTAGGCTCAGAGGGGAAAGACGGTAACAAAGACTGATCAACCACAAGGAATGGTCGGCTCGACAACAAGGTAAGATGAGGACGGCTTTGAGGCGGCGGAAGGGATGTGATCGAGGTTATGTATCCTAACTTAGAAAAGGAGTCATGACCAATGATTTGTGTCATGTGTTTAATTAGGGTTAAGGTTTAAGATAGCTGATTCGAACTTTTGTGTACCTACTTATAAATATTTGTCAAATTTTAAAAGCTCGCCCGCAAGAGAACGGGATCGCGTGTAGGTTGGTAAGTTGAACTGAATCGTCATTCAAGGAAAACTAGGCTCGGAAATTCCTTTTGTGTTTGTTTGTTCACGAATACGAAATAAAAATAAAATCACAATCTAAACACGTAAAAACAATAAATTGATTTAAAACAAAGAACAATTAAAAACTAAGAGTTTTAAAAAGATTTTGAAAACAAGGGTTCTAGAGCTTCGAATCGTTTCCACAATCTATTGGGAAAAACCCAATTGATTGTTCACGACGATTCTAGGCTCTAGACCCATTAGATCTAGCCAATTAATTTCATCAATCTCAACATAATAATCTCAACATCATCATCACCAATCTCAATATCATACAATTCATCATCATACATGGGGGGTTTTGTTTTGTTGAAGATTAATTATTAAACTAACAAGCATGAATTTAAAATCATGAGAATTAATTAAACGAAAAGAAAACTTACTAATTAAACCAATGAAATTGCAGCGTCTTGGTTGTAGAAAACTTGAATCTAAATTATCTAAAGCTAATGTAAATTTAATCTAAAGCTAGAAAACTAGATCTAAGAAATTTTAAAGAGAAACTACGAACAACTCGGCACTCGTTGGGGTTGTCAATCCCTAAGATGCCTTAAAAACCCTAGAAATAAATTTAAAGTGTCTAACTACAGCTTAGGTAACTTAGTAATTCAGATTTATGGGGTAGTATTATAGAATCTGGAAATCTTGGGCAACAAGTCACGAAACCGACTTTTTGGGCACTTTGCGGTAAGGAGCTACCGTTAGCTTCTATGTCCAGTCTTAACGGTAGCGTTAACGATAAGGTAGCGGTAGGATAACCCTTATAGAAAGCTATCGCTAAGTCTCATTTTTGTAGTTCTGCACTTCGACAACGGTTTTGGGCAACTGTAAGTAACCGTTATAGATAGAGGTAGCTATTATTCAATTTAGCGCCTCTGATCTTCAAGGATACTATAACGGTTCCAGATGGAATAGCCGTTATAGAAAACTGGCAGCTTCAAATTCTTCAAATCGCGGCCCGTTGTCGCTGAAACTCCACTCGTACGCCCATCCTCGACTACCTTCAGGCCAAAACACTTCAAAATACCTAAAATAAACATAAAATTAATTAATTATAATTAGATTACGGTAAAATAAGTTGGAGATTAGAAAATACGAAAATATGCTCAATCTATCCAACTTTTACCAAAATCAACAATAAAAACTAAATAAAATACTAACTAAAATCAAGACAAATCCGTGCTAATCAACTACCCCACCCTTTATTTGTTTGTTCGTCCTCGAACAGAAGTTAGATTCAAAATATAACTAGAAAGAAATTAGCTTAGGTAATGAGTCATGCTATGCTACATACATAATTTTGAAAATATAGATACAAGTCACGCAACTTCAAACACTCCACCCTTATTACATTGTCGCTCCAAAAACGAATCCATGCATCCTCACAAAAGGGTAATATATATAGGGGTGTTCACTCAAAAGCACTCAAGCATTGCTGCATGGGACGTGTATACACTCAAATTATACAAATACATGCACAATAAATAAGCACGGAAAATCAATCTCTTTTCAATCGCAAATTAAGTGTGTTGTCGAACAAAGAATCGGAAAAGGTCTTTTCGGGCTGTAATGTAAGGCTCTTTGGACGGGTGTGGAATATATAAGTCGTGTGGCTAACTCACGATCTAACGTGATCAATAACTCACCAAACCTATTCTAATCACGAAGCAATGTGCTTCACCTCGTTCAAAAGTAAAAACCTCACTAAACACTCATAACGTAGCCTTTTAAATATAGGCTGTTTCTCAACTTGTAACTCTAAAATCGACTTGTAGCTCAAACCACTTAAACACAATTGAAGCTTATAATGTGCTTCCTTATTACAACACAACTCTTTTGCATTTTAAAACATTAGGCTTCATAAAAAATTAAAACATAAGCTTTCATTAGCGCGTAAGCAATGACTAACACAATTCAACTAGACTCACCATCCTTCTTTTTCCTTCTTTTTTATTTCCCCCTTATTATAATTTTTTATGGGGTATTTTTTTCTTTTTTTCTTTTCTTTTTTTTATTTTTTTCGGATGGTGGTCCTTAATTACAAAAATTCATAAATTCCTAATAAAATCTCCAAAAGTCTAATAAATAATAAGAATAACGAACTCCTACCCCACGCTTTTAATGGGTTAGTAGGGGTCGACTAAAACCACACATGACTATAGGCATGGATTATTTGGCTATGATTGGCTCATTCAAAATTTATAGTGGCTAAAATATATGGATATGGCCGGAATAGGGTTTTTTCCGTGCCTTAACGTCATGTTCAAAGATAACTACACACAGCGATTTCAAAGAGATATCAAGACTGAAACTTATTCAAGCACGTGCAAAGATGATAAACACTCAGGCTACTCACAGGCTTTTTGCATGAAATAGTTTTGGATTGACTCTGCTTTTAAGGTTTTGCGAAATAAATAAGCACCATTTTACAATATATAAATAATAAATTTTGAAAAAAATCTATGCACTTATACACGCTCAAAGACAAAAACCTCAAATCAAACTTAATTAACTTCGACAGGCAAGCCATACAAACACAGTATCGCGCGGGAATAGTAATCAATCACATAAAAATTTTAAAAATTGCACATTTTTTAAGAATATAATATAAATTACGATCAACCATCCCCCCTCTAAAAACTCGGCAATCTCCTTATTGCCATAAATATAAAGAAAAACAAATCAAAAGAGGAAAGGAGTAAGAAAACATTCCTGAAAATTAATGGTCGAGTTTCTCCAAATAGCTATGTGCAATCATCCTTCGTCTTTAATCCTGTGATTGGAAATTTCTCGATTAACAACATCAAAATTCAGCTCAGTTTTTTCTCAAATTCGCGCAAATCTGCCACGCTAGCGGTACCCTTAGCGGTTAGGGCTATCGCTAGGTCCTATCGTTAACCTCTAACTGTTACTTCCCCAGCATCCTGTTTAGTTGATCTCATTGTAATCGCCTGGACTGCTAACGGTAACCACTATCGGTAAGGAGCTACCACTAGGTAACCGCTAGGTTCCCAGTTTTGGCGATTGCCCCAAACAATTCTGCACATCAACACCGCATAAACGCACCAAAGCATAGACACAACTAATAAAATTAAAAGAAAGAAATAAGAATAAAAAATAAAAGCTAAGGAAAAAAAATCCAACACTTGGGTTGCCTCCCAAGAAGCGCTTGTTTAACGTCGAAAGCTTGACGCCTTCTACGAACAATGCTATCCCGGATCCAGAAATAAATGACGATCGTGCCACGCCTTAGTGTTCTCTAAGAGTAGGAATGGGCGATTAAAATCATCAAGGCGGGTATGGTAATCAAGTCGTAGAGAAATAAAAACTTCAGCTCTCTTTGGAGGTCGAAAAAACGAGTAGTCGATCACCACGAACATATCAATCGTTAATTGGGGCACAGTGTGATCCTCGACCTTCTTAAAGACTAGGAAATCTGTCGAACAAATGGACAATCCCTCGAACACTCCGAAGTCCTTCAATTCCTTAATATCCCCCTCAACAACTTGAAAATAATTAAAATCTACAAAAGGGAAAAGGGGAGGGGAAATCTCTTCGACTACCTCAACCACCATTTTATTCTTAACCTCTATCAATGCTTCGGGTGGCTCTGTAAGGGGTTCAATAAACACATCTTTCTCCAAAAATCCATCTACCACCTCAATCTCAACATTAATAAAAGCATCGGGTGGCACAGTATGAGGCTCAATAATCTCTCCTATTTCTAACAATTTATCGACCATTTCACAAGTAAGATTCAACAATGGTTCGGGTGGAATGACATGAGGCTCGATCATCACTACCTTTTTTAAGAATTCGTCCACCGCCTTTTCTACATTTGGCAACGCAACATATCCATTCCTATTGAGCTCAATTGGGCATGAATCTCCATCGTTGTTTAGGTTCTCCAATGGTAACGCCTCCTCATCATCATCCATAAAATCTTCAAAAAGTTCAAGAGGGGCGATCTCCACCATATCCCCAATTTCATCCTCCATATGCATTTCTCCCAAACTTGGCTCCATCTCATTGCATTCATAAAAATTAAGAAAACTCGAATTCCTAAGATCTACATTAAGTTCCAATGGCAATGCCCCAATATCCTTGTCTAAAGTCTCATCGATTAGCACAGGGGGAGTGATTTCATCTAAACTCTCCAAAACCTCTTCTTTACACTCATCCTCTTCTAAACACGTATTCGAGCATGAATCTTCTACCACCAAAGGGGGCTTCACAACATCAAGAATTGGTACCTCATCCCCCTCGTTCGATAATTCGTTTACAGAAGCTATCACTTGAACCAGCATCATCTCCATATTCTCAAGACTTTGTTTCATAGACTCATAACTTCGATGCATAGACTCAAAAGGGTCATCTTCGAGTTTGGTCAATGGGACGACGTCGTCTTGAACTCTAATCATCTTAGCTCCTTGGTCTTGCTGCTCCACCACTAATTGATCATTTGGTTGGTAACTTCATAGCTTGGGTAGGAAGGAATTAAGCTGGGAGGGACATAAGAATCATAACTTGCATAAGTTTGGACGGCGACAATTTCCTCTTGTGGCTCATTGTCAAATAACACTAAATATTCATTCCCAAATGTCCCCGGTATCCGCAATGATCACATATTACATTAGGCACGTAGAACTTCCTCATGAACTTTCGATTACTACATCCCACGTTTGCAAGGAATCGGGTTCTAGCTTCAATAACCATTCCTTTGCCCAATCCTTTAACGCAAAAGTGAAGAGTCGCATCCTCATTTGATCCCTAGAAAGCCCTAGAAAAGGAGAACTCTCGGTGATTTCCTCGTACTTTTTGATGAATTTAAACGGATCCTCGTGCCGAAGCCCATAAAAATCGGGAGATTCAAACGGCCGTACTTGTCAGGAAAGTAATTCTTCATTGCGTCGCTCAATGGAATAGCCGGTCGGAGCTCATGACGCCAATCGAACGGTGGTTCATCGTACGAGCAATACATTTTTTTTAATTTTAAAAACTTTAAATAAAAAAAAAATTAAAAACAATTTTTGATTTTTTGATTTTTTTTTTAAATTTGAAAAATAATAAATTCTAAATTAAAAATAAAATTTACGATTTATTTTATTTATTTATTTATTTTTCGAAAAATAATTATATTTTTATTATTTTTAATAAATTTTTTAATTAAAAATAATATTTTCAAATTTTTTTATTTTTAAAGTTTTTTTTTTAAATTATTAATTTTTTTAAATTTAAGAAAAACGGTTTGATAAATCTTGAGTTTTGTTTGTTGACGTTCCTTGCAAACACAACACTCAACGCACAAGAATAAACGCACCGGTGGAAAATAATAAAAACAAATAAACAAAAAATCACAAATAAAAAAAATAGATAAACGAAACAAAATAAGAACACAAATAAGGATACGAATAGCAAACACAAAATTCACAACCTTTAGTTTTCCCCGGCAACGACGCCAAAATTTTGATTCGAACTTTTGTGTACCTACTTATAAATATTTGTTAAATTTTAAAAGCTCGCCCGCAAGAGAATGGGATCACGTGTAGGTTGGTAAGTTGAACCGAATCGTCTCTCAAGTAAAACTAGGCTCAGAAGTTCCTTTTGTATTTGTTTGTTCACGAATACGAAATAAAAATAAAATCCTAATCTAAACACGTAAAAATAATAAATTGATTTAAAACGAAGGACAGTTAAAAACTAAGAGTTTTGAAAGATTTTGAAAACAAGGGTTCTAGAGCTTCGAATCGTTTCCACGATCTATTGGAAAAACCCCAATTGATGGTTCACGATGATTCTAGGCTCTAGACCCATTAGATCTAGCCAATCAATTTCATCAATTCCAACATAATAATCCCAACATCATCATCACCAATCTCAATATCATACAATTCATCATCATACATGGGGGGGTTTGTTTTGAAGATCAATTAATTAAATTAACAAGCATGAATTTAAAAGCATGAGAATTAATTAAACGAAAAGAAAACTTACTAATTAAAACGATGATATTGCAGTGTATTGGTTGTAGAAAACTTGAATCTAAATTATCTAAATTTAATCTAAAGCTAGAAAACTAGATCTAAGAAATTTTAAAGAGAAACTACGAACAACTCGGCACTCGTTGGGGTTTTCAATCCCTAAGAGGCCTTAAAAACCATAGGAATAAGTTTAAAGTGTCTAACTACAGCTTAGGAAACTTAAAAATTTGGACTTATGGGGTAGTATTTATAGAATTTGGAAATCTTGGGCAACAAGTCACGAAACTGACTTTCTGGGCACTTTACGGTAGCACTTTACGGTAAGGAGCTACCGTTAGCTTCTCTGTCCAGTCTTAACGGTAGCGTTAATGATAAGGTAGCGGTAGGGTAACCCTTATAGAAAGCTATCGCTAAGTCTCATTGTTGTACTTATGCACTTCAACAACGGTTTTTGGCAGCAGTAAGTAACCGTTATAGATAGAGGTAGCTACTATTCAATTCAGCGCCTCTTATCTCTAAGGATGCTATAGCGGTTCCGGATGGAATAACTGTTATAGAAAACTGGCAGCTTCAAATTCTTCAAATCGCGGCCCGTTGTCGCTGAAACTCCACTCGTACGCCCATCCTCGACTACTTTCAGGCCAAAACACTTTAAAATACCTAAAATAAATATAAAATTAATTAATTATAATTAAATTACGGTAAAACAAGTTGGAGATTAGAGAATACGAGAATATGCTAAATCTATCCAACTTTTACCAAAATAGACAATAAAAACTAAATAAAATACTAACTAAAATCAAGACAAATCCGTGCTAATCAATAGCTTTCTGGCCAAGTTAGTCGGTGACCACTGAGGTGGTGACACATGTCCAATTAGGGTTTAGAAGAAAAACTATAAATAGCATTTTCAAGAGAGAGATAAAGGGGCCTAATTTTTTAGAGAGATAAATACATAGAAAGTTTAGAGAGACAAAGGATTGTATCAGGAGAACCACCTTGTATAAGGATCCGGCCAAGGCCGATCTGACCCGTATTTAAGGAATAAAAGTCAAGCACTTTTTCCTGCTCTTGGTTTTTTTGTTTTTTTTTTTTTCATTGCTGATCTCCTTATTTTTCATATTATATTACTTTGGCCACTCTTATCTTAAACAAATAAGATCTAAATTAGTTAATTTAATTAAAAAACAAACTACATAGGAAATAATTTTAATTACAAAAAAAAACTTTATTTTGAAAATAATTAAATAAGTTTTATTGATAATAGAATTTAAAATAACTTTATTTTTGGAGTTTAAAATATTCTATATAGGTAAAATATGAGTTATTTACAATAATCTAAGTATGTAACTAAATATTAGTAATGTATTCAATCTAAACATAAAAATATTAAATTATATACTAATAATTAATAATCATTAATTAGACACCAGTACAATGCGACACAGGTTGAGAGTATGACATCTTTTGAATATATCAAAGTATGTAACTAATAATTACTAACGAATTTGTTCTAAAAATTAATATATAAAATGATTTAATAATAATATTTAATAAAATAGATATTAGAGACGGGTTTAGAATGTGACGCCTTTTGAATTTTTGTATGTAACTAAGATTATTAATGAATTTGATTTAAACATCGAATACAAAATTACTTAATATTTATAATAATTAATAAATAGATTAGACATGTACAAGGTACGGGCTAAGAATATTTAGATTTAAAACTCAGTAATTATCACAAATATTTTTTATATTTATCTTTTGATAAGTCCCATGCAATATAATAGTGTTAAAAAAGTATATATTAATGCAAAAAAATTTGTGCTTTGGTTGCTTATGTGTCATCCGAGCCTAATGTATACCTAATTTAATATTTTCCTTTTATTGTATCTTGCCTAATTTAGTATTTTCCTTTTATTATAATTTGCTTAACTTAATAGTTTTCTTTTATTATATTTTATCTAATTCAATAATTTTCTTTTATACTCCTAATATAATAATATAAATAAGTCATATATAATTAGTAGAAAAAAATCTACCTTAATTAGTTTAATTAAAAGATAAATTACATATGAATAATATTAATTACAACAAAAACTTATTTATGAAAATAATTAAATAAATTGTATTTATAATAAAAGTTGAAATAATTTATTTTTGAAATTTTAAATATTCTGTATAGGTAAATTATGATATATTTACAATAATTGGAGTATGTAACAAGATATTAGTAATGAATATAATCCAAATATAAAAATAAAAAATTATATAATAATTAATTAATATTTATTAGACAGTGGCACAATGCGAGAAGGCTTGAGAGTATGACACCTTTTGAATTCTCAAAGTATGTAACTATAATTATTAACAAAGTTAATTTAAACATAAATTATAAAATGATTTAGTAATAATTAATTAATATATATTAGAGACGGGTCGAAAATGTGACATCTTTTGAATTTTTAATGATTTTAATCTAAACATTAAAATATAATATTAATAAATAATTATAATAATTAATAAATTGAACAGGGGTTGAGAACATATTCTTTTAATTTTTTTATTTCAAAATAAAAACTTTGTATTTTCACAAATATTTTTATATTTAGTTTTTTATAAATCACGTGTAATACACGAGTGTTAAACTAGTGTAACATATAACATAATTGTTACACTGCCTGCCTCCACAAGAAATCAGTCTATATGTGTTTTCTCCTATCCTTACCCCACTCCTATCCTTTCTATCAAATGTATCTAACATGCAAAAACCTACTACCTATGCTCACGCAAGTAAGAGTGCTCAGTGGGTGGATGCAATGAACAAATAGACAGAAGCTCTTGAAAGCAATCATACATGGGATTTAGTGGAATCAGCTCTTGGAATGAAGGCCATTTGATGCAAGTGGGGGAATAAAGTAAAAATGAACCTTAATGGTACAATTGAAAGGTTTAAAGTCAGCTTGTGGCTAAGGGCTATCATCATCAGTAGGGAATTGACTATGTAGACAGCTTCTCACTTGTTAAAATCGTCATAGTTAGATTCTTAATAGCAGTGACCACTCAAGAGCAATGGATGATTCACCAACTAGACATCAACAATGTATTTCCCATGGCTATCATGAAGAGGATATCTACATAACATTACTTGAAGGTTGCCCTAAAGCTGAGCCACGTCAAGTTTGTAATCTTCAAAATGAGTTTGTATCGGCTATATGCAGGTATATGGTAATTTGGGTAAGCGACATCATCTCTTGGAAGGAGCATTCTTTCTGAGAGCTGGGCGAGCTATTCTAAGGAGCCGCAACCTGAAGTATGAGAGTATTTAGCTCTTATAAAGGGTGGCGGGCTCTTATGGCATGGGTCTCATTGTAGCAGCTTGGTTCCAAGTGGCATCTGAGCATCGAGTGTTGGGCTTTATGGTTTTTGGGCCTTAGCAGGCTAATATGGTTTGTTTGTGGGGTCCTGGCGGACTATGTTATAGAAAGAATTACAGGCCCAGGCTTATTCTTGTAATTTAGTGAGAGATCTATTATTTATGGGAACTTAGCATACATGAGAAATACTAATTCTAAGTCGGTTGTGATATTTATGGTACTATAGTAGAAGAAGGGAACCCTAGCTTGGAGAACAATTCTCTTATCTATATAAAGAGGATTCAGGCCTCATTCTTTTATTTCTAAGTTGATTGGATTTTGAGCACTATTGAACTCTCGAATATCTCGCTAACTTAAGTATCGGAGGGCCTACGCCGGGGCCGTCCACCGCCTTGGCTTAGGTTTTATCTTGCAGGATCGATCGGATTGCCAGGAGGCTCTTGGAGATCAATTAGGTCTTTGTGACATTATTTGAAACAATTTATGTCGCTGACTTCGTATTTCAGGTCAGTACCCCATATTCTTGAAGCTCTAATCTTTTTGGCCGCATCAAGTGGCACCGTCTGTGGAAAAGAGAGACATCGAGTCCTTGAGTAAAAGACGTGAGAATATTCACAAACGCAATATGAAAGGAAGAACATGCCACCTTGGGTCCTGGATCAAGCAAGCCAAAAGGGGTAAATAAAAATGCAGACAAAGACGGGCCATCAAAAGAGGGGACAATACCTCACTTGGAAGAAACGCCAGTCCCAAATCCCGACATCACACCACCACCTTCGCTGGGAAAATCAAAGGTGAATAAGCTAGAAGGAGAACCTCAGCAAGTGACTTCGGAGGTCACCAGGCAAAAGGCTGTTTATATAGAAATGAAAGAATGGATGGAGTTGCCCAAGAATAAATCTTTTCACGTTAATAAAGGGTTCCTGGAAGATTCAATAGGATTAATACCTCCAGAGAATCGAGAAGAGCTGGATAAGTTCCTGGCAGGCGGACAGGATACAAACAATAAGGAGAAGGAGAAGGTTGAGGAGAACAAAGACAAGTACACACCTGGACAAATCAAGATGGAGCAAGACAAGAGTAGAGTTTCTTCATCGCGAGAGCCATCCCGAAAAATGTTAAATAACTCAAGCAAACATAGATATACGGAGTATTACACGTCATCCTCGGAGGATGACTATTCCAAGAATCGCTTACACACGAATGGTAGGTCGCATGGGACAACTTATAAACTAAAAAATAGAAAGAAGCTGACCGCTCGTCGTTGAAGCGTCAAAAATAATATTTATAAAGTTCCTCGACTTTCCTCTACTAACTAGTAGCTGTGGCAAGCAAGGGTCGATCCCACGAGGAGTGTGGATTAATTTGTGATTATTCGTATTTAAATAAAATAACAAAATGGGGATAGAGATAACAAAAATTAAATAACTAAATAAAAAAGAAAACAATTAAAAACAAATAAACGAAACAATTATGAAAATAAATAAGAAATAATAAAATAACTTTCTAGTCCTAGTTCAGTTTCCATCCTCGTTCAATTCATTTAACCAATTGCAATATAAAATCCACTCATCATATGAAACTAAAAACCCTAAGTAACAATAAGCTCTACTACTCGAATTTGCCCTTAACATTTACTCAATAAAAATAAGCTCTTTAATTGATTCTAATTATTGAATAACCTAGAATAAGCTCTCTAGATTCAACCCAACAACAACATTAAGAACCAGACAAATAGGTTAATCTAAGTAATAAACGCATAAGCTCGGTTTATTCAACCTATGTTGTGTTACACCTAATGATACGAGACCATTAGTTGCTTCAGAGAAATTGAAACTACGATAATTACACGGGAAGCAGTTCTCTTTCTAGCAATTGATAACCAAATCCTAATCTAGGTGGCCAATCCAAATCAAGAATTCAGCAATCATGTCATGAATTAAGCAATCACGATATGTAAATAAGATAACACAAGCAATCTCATATGAAGAACGAAAGAAATACGCATAAATTAATTAAAACATAATTTCACGAGGGTTTCAACATCCCTAGGACTAGATAAAACGATCTACTCACTCATGGAGTTCATAGAATAACAGGAAAATAAATAAATAAAACATAGTTCTTGGATAGAAAGGGAAGAGAAAGCTTAGATCTTGAATCTTGAGTCTTCAATCTTCAAGCTCTTGATGGATGGTTGAATTGGGCTCCTTTTGGTGCCTTGGAACCCTAAGATTAATGTCCAAGACATTTTTGATGTTTAAGGGAGGTATTTATAGGTTTAGGAAGTCTTAGGCAATAAGAAACCCTTAAAAATGCGTTTTCTGGGCAGTCGCGTCGACTGACGCGTTTCGGATCGACGCGGCAGAGAGTTCGCGGGCAAGTGCATCGGCCAGGACTTTCTATAACGGTTCTTGAGTCATCCGATCTAGATTGTCGATGCGGGCGGACTGGGCGAGCGACGCAGGAAGCACTCGGCAGGCTTGGTCGGCCGTGCTCGGCAGTCTGGTCGGCGGGACTGGTCGGCAGGATACTATAACGGTTCTTGACTGGCAGTGATGTTAGCTGTTCCCTGCTTTCTATAACAGTTGGTCCCAGCGATAACCCATCTAGATAGCCCAGAATCGTCCTTTCTTTGCCAATTCACTCGTTTTGTCTCTCGTTTCCTCGTGCAACTCTCATGCCTCATCCTTAAATCTTCAACTCACCAATTTAGCACCTAATTACTGCAAAATAGATCAAAAACACACAATTGGTGCTCAACTACTCATAATAATAAATATGCGAGAAATAAATATATATAAGAATATTAAGCACATAAAAATATAGGAATTAAACCAATAAATAAAGCACAATTTCTCGCCTATCAGAAGCTGAGGTCTTGACGCATATCTTATGAACGTTGAGGCTGAAGGTATGATACACAAACTGATGATGATGAGAGTGAGGAATCATCCAAGGATTATGAATCCCGTGAAAGATCTTACAAACATCAAGGTCGGTGCCAAAATAGAAGGGACGATGATGAAGTGGGACCTGGAGACAAAGCATTCAAAGACATACAAGAGGCTCTTTTAGCTCTACAAAGACAAATGGCTAGAAATAGGCCGAATGAAGAGAAGGGGCATCATTTCTCGAAGATATATTACAAGCCAAATTACCTGAGGGGTACAAGACATTGGAGTTTCAATATCATGGGTCGACAAACCCTACTCGACACATGCAATATTTTGAGAATGAGGCGATCTTGCATAAATATACGGATGATGTGGCATGTTGAGCTTTTTTATCTACTTTAAGGGGAATAGCACAAGATTAGTTCCATCAGTTGACACCAGGAAAGATCACATGCTTTCGGGTGTTAAAGGACGCCTTTTTGAAGCAATTTGCCAGCGTTAAGCACCACAAAAAATAGCACAATCTCTTTTCACAATGGTGAAACGACCGGAGGAAAGCTTGAAACATTATCTTACTCGATTCACTAAAGCCACGCTAGAGGTACCTACAGCTACAGACGAGATGAAAGTTGGGGAACTACATCAAGGGTTAAAGAGGGAGGATCTACGTAATTCTCTTGCTAAAAAGGTTGCGCGAACGTATGACAAGGTTCTAGAGAGATGTGAAAAGTATATACAAGTGGAGGAGGCTGAAGAGGAGCATCGTTTACGATTTGTTACGGAGGTCACGAAGAGAATAAGTACTATACCTAAGAGGTTGGAAACCAAAAGGGAACCACGATGAGTAGTACGCGGTCCCTTAACTGCTAATACAGGTGGGAGAGCAGAACCTAAAGTTGATATGAGAGATTGGAGAGACAAGGATCTCACACCTTTGGCGTATCCCCGATCAAAGGTGTTTACTATCATGGAACGCTTAATACCCAACAACATAAAATAGCTGGAGACCCGCACATAGATTCCTACTAATCCCAGGTCGGAGTTCTTTTGTTTGTTTCATAATAACTATAGTCATTACATAGAGAAGTGCAGGCATCTTAAGGAGGAAATCGAGAGGCTCATCAAAGCTGGACATTTAAAGGAGGTCGTATACAGAGATGAGAACCACGCGATACGGTGCGAACATTGCCCCCACCACCACCAGAGGGTCCACCTCAAAACCGGGTCGAAAGACAGCCACATCAGGGGTGTCGAAAATAGAATGATCGGTGGAGAACAAAAGAGAATAAAGGGAGAATTAATATGATCTCGGGAGGGCCGACGGATGGTGATATGAACAACGCACTGAAGAAAAATGCCAAGTTGGCTCGACCTGGTCCATGGGAGGTCGCTGTCATAAGTAGGCGACCTCAAAGATCAGGACCTATCATCTCTTTTGGTCCTGATGAGCGACGCGAGCTGCAGGAAGATCACAATAACGCACTGGTAATTATAGCTGAGATAGCAGGATCTGAGGTGGGAAGAATATTTGTAGACAATGGGAGTTCTATCAACATAATATACTCAGATTGCGTGGAATAAATGAAGTTAGAGACGAATTTGAGACTTGTGAATACACCCATCTACGCTTTCAATGGAGGACATGTTATTACGTAGGGCGAGTTGACACTTTCATTAATATTGGGTAAGGGAGAATTGCATGCAAAGAAGAACTTGAAGTTCTTAATCGTTTAGGGGAGGTCGGCATATCATGCAATACTAGAGCGACCTTCTCTAAATGCATTCTAAGCTTTAACCTCTACATATCATATGGGTATAAAGTATCCTGTGGGAGATAAAGTAGGGGAGGTTGTGTTCGAACAACAGGTCTCCAGGTCGTGCTATCAGATGACGGTCAAAAAAGGTTTAAGTGACAATAAACAAGAAAGGAGGGAAGATGTGCAAAAAGGGGTGCTTAGTTCTAAAAAAGAAAAGAACAAGAGAATTTCGTTCACCGCATGAAGAATTGATGGAGATTTTGTTGGAGGAAGGTCGCCTAGAGTACACTACGTGGATAGGGACCCAAATGACAGAAATAATAAGGAACGAGATGATAACATTGATAAAAGAATTTCGAGACATGTTCGCTTTTGGGGATTGGATATTGGTAGGGGTATCCCCGGAGGTCACTCAACATCACTTGAATGCAGATCCAGAGGCAAGGTTGGTTAAACAGAAAAGAAGACATTTTGGGGCAGAGCTGCATAAAGTAATTGAAGAAGAGGTACAAAAGTTATTAAAAGCAGGCCATATTCGGGAAATCCAATTCCCAGAGTACTTGTCCAACGTCGTAATGGTACCTAAACTGGGATAGAAGTGGAGGATGTGTGTAGATTTTTGTGATCTAAATAGAGCATGCCCGAAAGGTCATTATCCGCTGCTGATCAGAGTATGTTTTGAAGAGCATTGGACGTGTTTTTGAAGTGGGAGGATTGTCTTATTTTGGGGTGTGGTATTGTAGTTCAGTATTGAAGGGCCAGGTTTCAGTGTTGTGAATAAGAAAGAAATTTTCGCCAATCGGTCCCTTTTCATGATGGGTTCACCAAGAAGCGTGGTTCTCCAAGACGGGCAGAGAGGTAGAAGGAGTTCTTTTGATATATTACTTGAAAACAAAAATGAAAAAAATCCCAAATCGGGCTGGACGTGGTAATATGTACATAAGATTACATATCCAGCCATGAATCTTATTGAGTTTGGAGTCAGCTGGAGAAGGGGGAATTTAAATTTATTCGCAGTATGAATGAAAAACCAGTGGGTAGGGAACCTAAAGCCTGCTTAAAGGAGCTCTCAAAGAATAAGATATGGTCAGGTGGAGGATGGTTTAGGTCGGTCTGAAGGATATTCGGACTGACCAGTGTGGCAGTATCGGGAAGGTTAAGTGCTTGCTTAAATTCATCATGTTTTTTCCGACTTAGAAGCAACCAGTAGTTGTCTCCTACTACCCTAGTGGTTTGAGGGAGACGAATTAGGTCGGCAACGACAGCGGGGGGTATTACGGTTACGGGATTCTCAAGGAAGTGCTTAAATTGGGAGGTTGAGGGCATATCTGGTTCAATTAAGAGAATGCCCACTGGGATGTTTTCAGTTTCGGGATGGGGTGAAGAGGGGTCCTCTACTACGTTTTCGACTAAGGCTATAGCCTCAGTATAGGCTCTAGTTTGAGCCTCAAGTTCGGCCCAACTAACATCACCTTCTAGTTTGTCTTCTATACGAGGTCGGGGTGACGGTGGGTTTTTTTGTCTTCTCGTGAAGGTTAGGGGGGTTTATGTGGGTTCAGTGTCAGAGGAAGTTTGTGGGCTAGAGGGGATAAGGTTTTGAGGATCGGAATTTGAAGGCACTGTGTTCATCATAAATTAAATAATGGGAGGGGGAAACATAAAAATACATTCAGCATACGCAATGATTTCCAGAATACATTGAAGCAATTATCATGGTGAAGGATTAAGGGGACTTACTCATTATTGTGGTTAATGAATTTACAGATGAATGCTGGTGTGCAGAGAATTTTTTGTAGAATTTCGCGGGAAAGAGTTTTTGCAGAAAGAGAAATGGTGTTTTTACTTGTGATGAAATGAAAATAAATGAATCTGAAAGGTTATATTATGTGTTGGGCGGCGTGAAAAGCTGAGAGGACAGAAAGGGTTTTGAAAAGCTGAGAGGACAAAAAGGGTTATATTATGTACCCCATATTCTTGAAGCGCCAATCTTTTAGGTCGCATCATAGTTAATTAGATAGTCCAATAGTAATATCATAGTCCGTACATAAAGCTTCTAAGACCAACGTTGAGCTTTCTAGTAGTTAGGTTATAGATCTTGTATCTCGTTTTCCAAGTTGAAATCCTATAAAGACACATTTAGGTTGCACTTGGATATCATATCGTTTCAAGGTATTTCAGTATGGGCCAAGAATTTGGAGATATATTGGTCCAACATAAAATAATAGTAGTAGTAGTAGTAGTAGTAGTAGTAGTAGTAGTAGTAGTAGTAGTAGTAGTAGTAGTAGTAGTAGTAGTAGTAGTAGTGGTAGTGGTAGTGGTATTCGTAGTGGTAGTGGTAGTGGTAGTGGTAGTGGTGGTAGTAGTGGTAGTGGCAGTGGTAGTGGTAGTAGTAGTAGTAGTAGTGGTAGTGGTAGTGGTAGTGGTGTTGGTAGTGGCAGTGGTGCTGGTACTGGTAGTAGTGGTAGTGGTAGTGGTGGTGGTAGTAGTAGTAGTAGTAGTACCTACTACTGACTCCACCCCGAAAGTTTTCCGTCAAGAATTCATTTTTTCTTTGCCATAAATGTTCATATTATATGTCTGGAAATTCCTTACTTGATGGCGTAAAATTATTGCTTGATTGCAAAATTTTCTTACTTGATGTGAAAATGTTGTTATGTATTTCTTACGTATTAAACTTTCTTTTCTTTTATTTAAAAATAAAATAAACTTACTTGATAACAAAATATTGTTGTGTATTTCATACTTAATACAACAATAGATAATTTCTTAATAGATGATATCAAGACTTACTTACTTAATGTCCAAAAATTTCATACTGAAAAATCTTACTTTATGTCCAAATAGGAAAGAAATTATTTTACTTTATGTCCGAAAGGAAAAAAAAAATCTTACTTTATGTCCCAAAATGCAAGGAAACTTCTTACTTTATATACGAAAAAGTAATAAAATTTCTTGTTTTATGTTCAAAAATTATTATTTTTTACTTAATTCCAAATTAAAAATATACGAGAAATCTCATTTGAAAATGATATGAAAGGATTGGAATGATGTCCAAGCGCAACCTAAGTGTTTGTAGGATCAAAATTAGATTTTTGGATGGCAATGTTAGTCTCAAGATCAGTGTAAGGTTTGAGGAGTGTGTAGTTTGGTGATTTATGATAAAACTTCTCCTATGGCGATTTCCACCTAAGTGTGAAACTAGGCAGTCTATTGATAAGGTAAGTGGTTGTAATTAGAGAGAAAGTCCAAGAATCTATGGGAAGTTTGGATTGATATACTAAGGCCCTTGCTACTTCAAGAAGATGCATTTTCTTTCTTTCAACTATATCATTTTATTGGGGTGTATATGCAAAACTTTATTGATATAGTATCCATGTGCGTGATAAATATTAGACACGATTCACTAATGAATTCCCCATAATTGTGAGATCTAAAACATTTCACTAAAACCTCAAATTGATTTTTGATCATTAGAATAAATCTCTCTAAGAAGTGAGCCACTTAATTATTATGGCACATGAGATAAGTCCAGGTAGCTCTATTGTGATCACTAGTACAAAAAACAAATTCTAGAACAGATATTCTAGAACAGTTGTTTAGGCTACCTTCTAGAATGTCTGTCCAGTGGTATTTTCGTAATTAAAGTCGTAATCGTAGAACGGATTTTAAAAGGTACGTTCTGAAAAATTGGGGACTGCCCACATTTAGAAGGTATATTTTATACCCGTTCTAGTATGTTTCATATCCAGAAGGTATATTTTACTCGCGTTCTAGAATAATAACTTTTCAGAACGTATATTTTAAGTACCTTCTGATTACTCAATTATTAGAAGGTACCGTTTGTTCCCTCTTCGTTCTAGCTTTCTAAATAAGCAGATCGGTGCCTTGAGCAGGGAAAAACTTTTAAAGAAGTCAATCCAGAAGTTCCTTCCTTCGTTATTTTAAAACACCTTCTGGTAAATTAAACATTCCAGAACGTATAGTTATTTATATGTTCTAGATATTAGCCACTTTAATTAAATTATTGGACTTATGATTTTTGTCATCCACAAGAACCTTATCCTTTCCCCTCTCTCCCGTCATCCATAACACATCG
>BMAC01000021.1:416086-431153 GCA_014905375.1 Phtheirospermum japonicum
TATTTTAATACATTTTAAATAATTCTTTTTATTTTAAATAAAATAAAATAAAAAATTATCGTGCAATGCACGGGTACAATACTAGTTATATGTGAACCTAGGGTCAATTATGGGCCTTAGATCTATTTAAATGGATGGATCAGATTTTTTGTGTATTTCCTTATTTGATTAAAATCATCAGAATTGTCTAATAAAAGCACTACTTGTGTATATAACTGAAAATATTAATAAAGCACTGTGATTGTATAATAAAAGCAACTATATATATATATAGGGGTGGGTTCAAATAGAACCATGTCATTATATGCGAACCTACAAACTAGTGCTTTTATTATATACAAAGCATTGCTTTTATTATACAATCACAGGACTTTATTAATATTTTCAGTTATATACACCAGTAGTGTTTTTATTATACAATATAATGCTTTTAATTAAAAAAGAAATACACAAAAAATCTGATCCATCAATTTAATTAGATCTAAGGCCCATAATTGACCCTAGGTTCACATATAGGAACATGGTTCTTATTTGAACCTAATCCTATATATATATATATATATATATATATATATATATATATATATATATATATATATATATATATATATATATATATAAGTTAGATTATGCATGAGATCTAATCTCAATTAATTAATTAACCATATAATTAGGAAAAGAATTCTTTCACAAGTCATCCGAGTCTTTCAAAAAGAGCATGACTTGATCCCAATTACCTTTTATATATATTTATATTATATATAAATATATAATATAAATTAATTTTATTTTAAAGTCTTCAATTATTATAGTGGCCTTCTACA
The DNA here is from genome assembly GCA_014905375.1 of Phtheirospermum japonicum. NCBI lineage: Eukaryota > Viridiplantae > Streptophyta > Magnoliopsida > Lamiales > Orobanchaceae > Phtheirospermum > Phtheirospermum japonicum. The sequence goes on from BMAC01000021.1 coordinate 416,911, forward strand.
ATTAGGGCCTACTAGAAAACTACATGGACCTGGATTTAAAATCCAACTATTTAATTAATTAATTCTATGAGTTTAAATTAATCAATCCAATTGGCTAATTTACTATATTCCTTTAATTTAGATTTCTAATCAAATTAGATTTAATTACACAATCTAATTATATAATTAAATATTTAACTCAATAATTGAATTAAATTAAAGTCTCATTTAATTAATCCAGATTAATTAATTATTTCAACCATTGGAGTTATCAATCTCGAAATGTCAACAACCAAAATTATGTGTGACCCTTTTAGGTTCACGACTAACACTAGCAGTAGGCTTACAACTTTTTTAAGTTTATAAATAATAACTTATTATATTAATTAATCTAATTAATTAATTCTCTTGAGATTAAATCTTTAATTTCAAGAACCTACAAATCATGGCAACATCTAGCAAGTAGCATGACTACCCAGTATTAGGTGAAATAGCGAGCAGACCTATTTCAATTGCAAGTCCATACATGTACGATTCTTTCGACAACTAAATTAAATCTTGGGTATGGATTTATAAGTCAAAACGCAATTGATTTAATTATTGTGATTTCATTTTAAGTTCAAGTAATTCATTTATGAATCAATATTCATCGTGCCCTGGCCAAGGTCTTTGAATCACAAACTATAAAAATTCACAGGATACTCCCTTGTCCATAAACAAGTGTCGAATTCTATGTTGGCTACAGACAAACCTCCATGCACATCGATACAATACCCAAATACCCTTTTACGATTGTGAAGCAATCAAAAGATAAATCTAAGCATTGCATGATGTGCACAAGGTTACCATCGTACCTCAAGTCAAAGGATTAATCATGTATTATTGCAACATGGAAATTCTTATTTGATAGACAAATCTTCCAGTTAAAATTCCCATTGGGTCATATTCAATGAACTTGTTCTCTAACAAGCACCCACATACATGCACTCGCGTCACAACGCTGATATTAATGGAATGCAACATCCTTGTCTTACAAGCATGCATCATATGCGAAAGTCTTACCGGGCTATTCAATGTCCTATCTCGAAAAGCCCATTGACTTGGAACATGTTTAAGACCAAAACTTTAGAGACATGTTACATAATTGCCATCGTATGCGCAACCAGATCCCATAGTTTAAATTGGTCTAAGGACTTTATCATATGTGCAATTATAATAAAAGTGAAAACATAAGATAAAGAAAAATGTCTTTATTAATATAATTCCCAATAAAATCATTATACAAGTAGAATGAAATCCAATCTAATTGGAACGTAGGACACTCTACTCTAACAATCTCCCACTTGCCCTAGTACCAATTGCCCATGTATTTTAGGCCCATCTTCTAAAGATTCCTGTCAAATAATTTTTGTGATAACGGCTTAGTAATAGGGTCTGCTATATTTTCTGCCGAAGCGACGCGATCCACAATGATGTCGCCTCTACAACCGATCTCTCTAATTAGTTGGTATCGCCTCAAGATGTGTTTGGATCTTGGATGAGATCTCGGTGTTTTGTAGATTTTTAGTGGTCATGAAAATATAAGGGGTTCATGGCTTGGTATTATCGCAATTGAATTGTTCGTAGTGATCAACATGTTTTTAGCTTTGTGAAATTAAAGGAAAATGGAAATAAGATGAAGATAAAGCAATTAAAGGAAATTAAAGCAAGTAAAATGACTAACTACGACTAACTAAGAAAGTAAATGGAAGTATTTAGGATGCCTCATGCGTATGCCCAAATTAAAAGTGCAAGCAATAATCAAAATATGCAAGTGAAAGCAAGGAAACAACAAGGTACAACTAAAGCAACCTAAGGTACAACTATATGCATGATCATAAAAACTCAAATAATGCAAACCATATCGATGACTTCCTCTCAAATGGGATTTTGAGGTTTTTCGCTCAATTCATTCAAGTGTTTAGTTATATGGGACGTGTATACGCTCGAATCGGACAATGCGTGCACCTAGTCAAGATTTCACAAATCAAAAACTCAAAATCACCCATTGTACATGACCAAACAAGAATAAAAAAAGGTCTTTGTTTCGGGTTGTAATGTTGGCTCTTTGGTAAGGTAAGGAATATTTGGATATAGTGGCTAATACACGATTAAACGTGATCAATAACACACAAAACCCTAATTTCTAAAAATCGAAGCTTATAAACGCTTCTCCCTTTCCCAAATCACCAAACTATCATTCGAAACCCTTTCGTACGCTCACACACTTTTTTGAATTTATTTCACAACACTTAGAAGTTTTTTGAATTTGCTTCTATTTACTAACTTAGCCCTTTTTAAACATTAGGCTTTTCACTTGAAAGCACGCTTTATCACTTTTCGTTATTTGCGTTGGAGTTTATTTGCTGTTCTCTTTTTTTTTTACCTTTATGTCTCTTTTTTTATGTATATAAGTAACTCAAAACCCGAAACCCACAATTGATTTCCCACACATTCCTAGTCAACTAACAACACACTCTCTCACATCACAAATTATGAAGATATAAAAGCTAAAATCGAGCTCGACTATTAAGAAATGGGGCATAAGCTCAAGGGGGCTCATTTGGGATTTTTAAGTAGATTATATATTTTAATATGGCTAGAATAAGGGTGATATATATGCCTCGAGGTCATTTCCAAATTCAATCATGTACGAGCAAAACCAAGCCACCTTAATGCAATTTACATAAAAATGCAAGCAAAACTGATAATCATGGTCGACTAGCTTGTCCAATATTTGGTCGATAAACGGGGGAGGGGAATGACCTTTATTGGTGGCCGCATTTAACTCCTTAAAATCGATCAACATCCTCCATCCCGTTGTAGCCCTCATGGCCAACAAATTTCCTTTTTTCGTTCTCAATAATGGATATACCACTCTTCTTTTGTACTAAGAGAATGGGACTCGCCCACTCACTACTAGAAATTTTGAGCATTAAGCCTTCATCCAACAATATCAATTTCTCGTCTTCCACTATCTCCTTAAAATTTTGATTCAAACACCTTTGGAATTCTCGATAAGGTTTGGCATCATCCTCCAAGATGATTTTATTCATGTAAGTCCAAGGGCTAATTCCCCTAATAACTCTGGGTCTCCAACCAATAACACCCTTATGAACTTTAAGCGCTTCAATCGACCTCTTCTCTTCCTTTTGATTCAAATTTGCAAAGATAATAATCAATTTTCTCTCTTCTTCCTTCAAATAGACATTCTTGAGGTGAGATGGAAGAAACTTAAGCTCGGGCTTCTGCCTCCTCTAGACCTCATTGGGGGCTAATTCTAACAATTCAACGATCCCCTCGAGATAATCTTCAAATTCTTCAATCCTATCATCAATAATCCCCTCCTCAAGATAATCTTCAAATTCTCCAATCTTATCATCAATAATCCCCACCTCCCCTCTAAAATTTTGTTGTTGCCCTCAACGACTGTAACATCCCAAATTTTTATTACGTGTATATTTTAATTTTTAAGCTCAATTAGTAAAATTCTATGCATTTATTTATAAATAAAAGGTTTATATTTAAGTTATTGGGCCATACTTTTTAAATTGAAATTCTTTAGTCCATTATACAATTGGCCCAACAAAAGAACATGGCATTGGCATATTCTGAGACCTCGGAATTCAATATTTCTCCCCACGTTTTCTTCCCCTGTCTGTTGAGATTCGTCTATTGAGATCTTTCAGCGAGTAATGAAAGGATTATAGGATATTAGGACTCTTAAACCTAATGTACTATCAAGCCATAGATAAATCATTCTCATTCAGCCGTAACCACAGTCACAAATAATTCCTTTCCCATCACACAAACATAGAAACACAAAGTTTTGCTAAGCATTCAGTTTTCCACCCTCCCTTAGCAGCAACTCAAGGCCAGGCCTCGTTGTCTGTCCTCAGCCGGAACAACCAGAGCCATCACCACTGTCTGCATCCCCGCCGTGGAGCCGGAGAAGTCATCGCCTCAGCCGCCCTTCACAAGTACGCCGTTAATTGAAGGCGAAGAGGCCGCCTGCTGGTTTTGGTTGGATCCACCCCCAGACACAGATTTTGGAAAAACAAACCACTGAATGCCATAACCGCTAGAGCCGGCCGAGCGCCGCCGCCCGACTTCGATCAAGTCCGTCACTGCCATTGTTTTTGGAGGAGGCGGAGCAGTGCTTGCACCTTCTGGCCACCGCCTCACCGAGGGCGCACTTCAGCGCCGCTGTTTGCACACCCTCTGGCCCATAACCCACGCCGCCGCCATGTCAATTCACCGGTTTCCACTGCCGGATTGCCCAGTTAAGGATCGAAGGAGACGAAGAGAATTATGCCCGAACGATTTCTAAAATCCAGGCAGAAAAAGATCCGCCATGCCCGGAGGGGAGCGACGACTGCACCCGCCTACAAACGAAAGTCATTTTCAGCAGCCGGCGATGACCAAACTGGAGAGGTGCTGGGCCAATTTGGAGAAGAAAGAAGAAAACAAATGAGCAGCACTCTTGTTAGGCCGGACTGGATCATCCGTTAGTCCAAATTTTCATATTAATACATTATAGTGCAAAAATTAATACATTATTATGAAAAACCAATACATCATAGTATAAATACATCACAGTACAAAAAACAAATACATCATAGCACAAGTCACAGATTTATGAAAAACTAATATTTTACAGTACAAAAACCAATACATCACAGTACAAAAACTAATACATTATAGTATCGGGTCAGATAGCCTAACGGGTCATGACCTATTAATCTGGCCTAAAACAAGTCTTTGCTAAAACAAACTGGGGCAGAAGGCTTAATGGGCTGGGTTCTCCCGTGTTATACACAGCCCTTTTCAGAAAATTACGAATTGACCCATCAACTTTTGCCCTGCTTTCAGTTAAACCCCCAACTTACCAGAAACTCTAATTTCATAGCCAGCAAACTTCTGGATATTACCAATTAGCCCTAACAACTCTTAATCCTCTTCGATTGAGCCCCCAATTTATCCAAATCCCAAATTCAGCTCCCCAAACTTTACTAAAACAGACCCTTTGACTAGACTTGAAGGTTTGACCGATCATTATTTCAATTATTCCTATTTTAATTTTTATAAGTCCTATTTCATAAAATAAGTTATATTATGTCTTCATGTAGGAGTATTTTTTTTGAGGCTTATGATTTGAAATCCCGACCATCCGCATATTTCAAGATCACAAACGTCATTTTCAAGGTGGGGATATTTAACTCAAAATCTTTTTAAATTCAAGTTCATATTAATTGCTCGATATGTTATAGTTCAATGTGATTACATGACAATTATACAATCATGGCCTTCAGGCATTTGACTATGTATACATAGAGTCGCACGACAGCATAGAATAATTATTGGTCAGGGGCCGTAAATAGGTCCGGGGTCTACGGATCCTTGGGATTGTCCTACCGTACTGCACAGAAAAATTATTATCCATATTTTTACCATGATACTATGTCATATTGAGAAATTAATTATGAACAGAATCTCCACTGAGTCGTTGTGTACTCATCCCTTTTCATTAAATATTTTTCAGGGGAAGTGAAGCGCAGCGTAAGCGTGGTGGTGGCGATGATAATAAAACATAATTTAAAGTTTATATATTTATATTTTCAAAGTTTGATCAAATAGTCGTATTTTATAGATGTTGTTTTTATTCGAGCATTATTTACAAAATGTCATATTATTATTATTATTATTATTATTATTATTATTATTATTATTATTATTATTATTATTATTATTATCCTTATCATATTATTATTATTATTATTATTATTTTATTTGTTATGTTCAAATGATATTATATGTATTTGTTTTCTTTAAAGTAATGTGGTATTATTTCATACAAATTATTTACCATAATTTGTTTATTTTATAAATTATTCAAATGTGTTTATTTAAAGTAACGTCCCCCATATTGCTTTCATCAATTATGAATGCTTCCGCTTATGTTTCCACTATGAAAAACTGGGATGTTACAACGACCCATAAACAAACCATGGGCACATTGAAGCACAATTGACTCCTCGTTAAGAACAAGAGTCTCATTACCCTCACCACAACCTTTAACACAAGGCCCCGAGTCAAACTCATCCTCAATGGTCATTTCCTCCATATAAACTTGTTCGACCAAATCTCGGATCACATCCATATGTAACCACTCTTCAAAAGATATTTTTGAAGGATATGGCATAGGGGCCTTAGAGGTTGGTGCCTTGTATGGGTTCGAGGACTGGTGGAGGCCGTCGGGAAGTTCCTTTTTTAAAGTGGGACCTATGGGGGTGGACTCGGGAGGAATAAGAACACTCAGAATAGAAACCACCTCCTTGTCGGACGACGGGACAACCGTATGATCAACCACCCCACCACTTCCAAGAACCCTGACCGTAAAAGGATGCGAAGGTGGGCTTGGCAATTTCTCTTCCTCATTCGCTTGCTTCAACATATTCACATCACTTTACAATTGCTCCATTGTAGTGTTCAACCCATTGTTTTTGGCCTCAAGAAGCGTAACCTAGCATCAAACCGAGTATCAAACAAAGCCATCATAACGGAAAATGTTTGCAATTGTTGCAAAATGGCCAAGAGACTCAAATCAGAGGTCTGAATAGGAGCATTCACTTGAATATTGAGGACGGGGGGGGGGGGGGGGGGGGGTATTTTTGGTCATTGGAGCTCACACCACCAAACAACTCATACGAATCCGGTTGAGCACTATTGTTGGCACCAATCGGGGCGTGATTGAAATTGTAAGTCGCCTCCATAAACGGTTTGTTAACATCTCCCATAGTGCGGATGGGGGGGGACCACTTTGGACATTGGAGCTCAAACCTCCAAATAATTCATACGGATCGGGATTTGGAGCACTATTGGTGGCACCTATCGGGGCATGATTGAAATTATAAGTAGGAGGACCTCCATATGGGACGGAATTTGGGGTGTGCATATTTGGAAAGTGATTGGGAGAACCATATTCTCCATACGGACCATTCATACCCGTGACGCCTCTATACCCAACATAGTTTGCACCATGCCCTCCCATGTTGGGTTGACCATTGCCGATTCCACCATTGGCAACATGGTTTGCACCATGCCCTCCCATGTTTCCAAAACCATTATACATCTTTCCATTCCCAGCATGGTTTGCACCATGCCCTCCCATGTTGGAAACGTAACCTCCATTGCCATAAGGAACTTGTATACACTCCATAAAAATGTCAAATATAAAAGAAAGCTAGAAACACAAAGAAACTACAAGAAAATCGAAAACCTTAACCAATCCGAGTCGCAATGACGCCATTTTGTTTTGTATATTTTTAGATGTGATGAGAATATAAGGGGTTCATGGCTTGGTATTATCGGAATTCGATTGTTCATAGTAATCAACGTGTTTTTAGCTTTGTGAAGTTAAAGGAAACCTGAAATAATATGAAAATAAAGCAATTAAATGCAATTAAAGCAAGTAAAATGACTACGATTAACTAAGAAAGTAAATGCAAGTATTTAGGATGCCTCGTACGTATGCCCAAATTGAAAGTGCAAGCAATAACCAAAATATGCAAGTGAAAGCAAGGAAACAACAAGGTACAACTAAAGCAAACTAAGGTGACACTATGCATGCATGATCATAAAAACTCAAATAATGAAAATCAACAAAAATCAAAAGCATTAATGGAAAGAGCAATAAAATTTTATGTGAAAGTTTAAGTCTTTTAAAAAAATAACAAGAAACGAAGAATAGATCTAGGATTTAACGAAAAACTATGCATGAAAATAAAATCCAAAATAAAGCATATGAAATACTCAAAATAAAAACGATCAAGGACTCGATCTATGATCTTGGTGTGTCACTCAACTAGATTCCATAGTCAATTCACACGATCTAGCAATTAACCTAAGAGCTAAGGCAAAATGCATAAATTAAAGAACAATCATGAAATTTAAGAACAAGCATGCAATTAAAAGAAAGCTTACTTGAATTAAGGAAAGAAACAAAAAACTTGAATGAAATAGCAAAAATAAAATCCAAGTGATGTCTTGAATTTTTCTTAAGTTTACAAACCCAAGGAAAAGCTTCAAATTGAATCTAAGAACTAGAGAGAGAAATAAATCCCAAACCCAAGCATGGGTTGGGAGGAGAGATATCTTACAAAATGAGAGTTGGTTTCTATTTATACTAGGTTTAATTGGGGTTAAGTGGGTCAAATTAGCCTCGAAGGCTTGAAATTCTTGGGTTTGACCAAAATTGACCCGTGTTGACCTTCCTAGCCACTTGGCTCAAGCCTAAGCTTGATTTGGCTCGAGGTGGCTTGGCATTGGCCGAGCTTGGGCACGCATGGCCGGGCGCTGGGCGAGCTGGGCATTGCTGGGCGGACGTCCCTTGGCGCTGGGGCTGGCGTTGCTTGGCGCAGGATTTGGCGTGGGAGTTGTCGAGCGCTGGCGTCGGGTGTGGCGAGAGGTGTGGCGCTTGGCGCGCGGAGTGGCGTGACTTTTGGTGTGGAGGCTGGCGCTGGGAGGTTGCGGGCATGGCTTAGCTTGAATTTTGGTCCTCAATGCCTTTACTTATGAAAATAGGAATTTTGATCATAAAAACTCAAAATTTTCACCAACCCTCAATTAATTGAACCCATTTAACCATATCAAATACAAAATTAACAAGAAACACGAAAAACAACAAAACGAGAAAACAAACAAATAACCTAAACTCCAAACCACAAAAAATGACACTAAACCCTAATTAAAAATACGAGAAAAACACCAAAATTACATGCAAAACACTCGGTTCTTTTGCTTGCGCTATAGCCCCATTATTGTCAAAATAAATTATTGTTGGATCAATAGCGGACGGAACTACATTCCTACCCTTGGATAAAGTTCCGCATCCAAACAGCCTCTTTTGCTGCATCTGATGGAGCAATATATTCAGCCTCTGTAACAGAGTCTACAGTCATTTCTTGTTTGGAACTTTTCCAACCGATTGCTCCTCCATTCAACTTGAATCTATATCCAGACATTGACTTCGAGTCATCTATATTAGACTGAAAACTAAAGTCAGTGTATCTCTCTAGTTTCAATTCTCCATTGTCGTATATCAAGAATATATCCTTAGTTCTTCTCAAGTACTTAAGGATCTTCTTAACGGCGTTCCAGTGTTCAAATCCCGGATTCGACTGATATCTGCTCGTGATGCTCAAAGCATGTGCGACATCAGGTCTAGTACATAACATTGCATACCTAATGCTCCCAATCACGGATGCATAAGGTACACGAGCCATCTTTCCTCTTTCTTCAGGTGTCTTTGGAGACATAGCCCTAGAAAGTGGAACAATGCACATTGGGAGGTATCCACGCTTGGATTCCTCCATGCTAAACCTTTTCAGCACTTTGTCTATGTAAATGGATTGGGATAGTCCGATCATCTTTCGTGATCTATCTCGATAGATCTTTATCCTAAGGATAAACGATGCTTCTCCCAAGTCCTTCATGGAGAACTGCTTAAACAACCAAGTTCTCATTGATTGCAACATTCCTACATCATTCCCAATGAGTAGAATGTCATAAACATAGTGTACAACAAAAGTAACTTCCCTCCCATTAACCTTCTTATACACACATGGTTCATCCAAATTCTTATGAAAATCAAACATTTTGATTGTTTCATCAAATTGGATGTTCCAACTCCTCGAAGCCTGTTTGAGACCATAAATGGATCTCTGGAGTTTGCAAACATGTTGCTCACTCCCACTGGATATGAAGCCCTCTGGCTGATTCATATATACCTCTTCCTTAATATTTCCATTAAGAAAGGTAGTCTTCACATCCATTTGCCATATCTGGTAGTCATAATACGCAACTATGGCTAACAGGATCCGAATGGATTTAAACATCACTACTCGTGAAAAAGTTATCCCATAATCACCACCTTGCTTTTGAGTATAACCTTTTGCAACTAAATGTGATTTAAAGGTACTTTACTATCCATCTACTCCAAGCTTTTGCTTGTAGACCCATTTTCATCCAATGGGAACAATTCCCTGTGGTGGGTCCACCAAGGTCCATACCTTATTTGAGTACACGGAGTCCATATCGGAATGCATTGCTTCATGCCATTTTTTCGAGTCAATGTTAGACATTGAATCTTTATAACTTCTTGGATCACTATCCAAAAGTAGTCCCTCTTCTTTTGTTCTCTAACAAAAGGTTCGTCCTTTCAGGAGCCCTTGAAACCCTTATGGATTTTTGAAGAGGTTGTGCTACAGATGGTAAACCCTCAGCTGGTGTGCTATTTGCGGTAAGTTGTGGGATACTTTGTGGTTCTTGAACTTCATCAAGTTCTACAACTTCGCCACCCCTTTCAGAAAAAAAATCTTCTTCAAGGAAAGTAGCATTCCTCGAAATAAATACCTTTTTGTTCCGAAGGGTCGTAAAAATAGTATCCTATAGACTCTCTTGGATAACCCACAAACTTACATAAGATAAATCTCATGTCCAACTTATCTCCCACTTGATTCTTCACGTAAGCATCAGACCCCCATTCTCTTAGGTATTTTTAGGAAGGTAAATTCACATACATATTTCATAGGGTGTATCGGGTACGACTTTACTTATCACCCTATTTAATAAGTATGCCGCCGTCTATAAGGCTTTACTTGATCGAACCATATCCAACAAAGTTCGATTTCTACGCTCCGAAACTCCATTTAATTGTGGAGTTCCAGGAGGAGTCCACAGTGAGTGAATACCATTCTCTCTTAGATAATCAAGAAACTCAGTCGATAAGTATTCACCTCCTTGATCTGATCAAAGAGTCTTAATACTACGACCAATTTGTTTCTCTACTTCATATTTGAACTTTTCAAAGGCCTCAGATTTATACCTCATCAGGTATACATATCCAAACCTAGAATAATCGTCGGTAAAGGTTATGAAGTAGTGATAGTTCCCTCTTGCAATAACACTTAGCGGACCACATACATCTATATGGATAAAATCCAATAGCTCTTTGGCTCGTTCCACTTGTCCAACAAATGACGATTTAGTCATCTTTCCTTCAAGACATGACTCACATGTTAGTAACTTATGCTCGCCCTTAAGGTCGAGTTTTTGTCCCAACTTGTGTATCCTTTTTTCAGAAATGTGACCTAATCTAGTATGCCAAAGTGTAAAAGAACTTTGATTATCTAAATTCCTTTTATCTTGTTGAGTTGTGAGAATGGGTTCACTTGGGTAAATGATGTATAAATAATTCGTCAAATAACTGGAATATATAAAACCATATTCTTTGAAAATGGAACAACTTCCATTCTCAATAACAAGTCTAAAGCCCTCTCTGTCCAAAATAGGTACATAGATAATGTTTCTGATAATATCCGGAACATAAATACAATTATTCAAACATAATTTAAAACCATTATCCAAAGATAAATAAACAGTCCTTATTGCTAATGCAGCAACTCTTGCTCCATTCCCCGTTCTATGGACCGTTTCCTTTCTATCCAACTGCCTGCTTCTTGACATTATCTGCAAATCATTGAAAATGTGTAAGCCACAAACGGTATCCAATACTCAAGAAGCACCAACTAAAGATAGGTTAACTTCAACCAAATATATACCTGAACTTTTCAGGCTTGCAAGATATTCCTTGCAATTCCTCTTCCAGTGCCCTTGTTTTCCGCATTGAAAGCACTTATCATCAGCTTGAGAATTAACCTTTTTCTTACCATTGTCCAATGTCTTCTTTTTGGGTTTAAAGGAACTCTTTCCTTTCCACTTCCTTTTCTTTGGCTTTCCAGCTTTCGATTTGGATGATGGTCCAATAAGCATGATCAACCTTATCCATGTTGTGCATGCTAAAGTTGATAACAAATGTGTCAAATGAAGGAGGCAAAGATTGCAACAATAGGTCCATATAGAGCTCATTATCCAGAACGAGTCCAAGGAACTCAAGCCTTTCAAAAAGAGATATCACCTTCAGCCCATGGTCTTGGACTGAAGAGTCCTCAGTCATACGACACCTGAAAATCTTCTTAGATATCTGATATCTCTCTTGTCTTTTTCTCTCACCATACAACTCTTTCAGGTGGAGAAGGATATTAGAAGCATTATCTAAAGCCTCATTTTGCCTCTGTAACTCATTTAACATCGATGCCAACATGTAGCATTGAGCTTGCAGATTGTCATCACAATGACGGACATATTCTGCATACTCATCTGATGTCTTATCCTGAGGCTCTGGAGGAGGTGCTTTGTCAGGTACATAAGACTTCTTCTCAGAGCTTAGGACAATCTTAAGGTTTGTTAGCCAATCGACAAAGTTTGAGCCAATTAGTTTGTTTTGATCAAGTATGGATGTGACTAGATTCTTAGCCATTTTAGTAGAGTTATCTACAAAAATAAATGAAGCATAAAATGAGTGAGTTATTGAAAATTATATACATTTAACATAAGGTCTGTAATATTAAATGTCTCCCACTATTTTATTCAAACTTTGTTATTCCCATAATAAAAATTCGGAAAATCAGATTTTCTTAGTGGGCTTGAAGTCCAATATAAATGTTTCACACCCCAATAATATGAGCCCATAAAAAACTCATGTTGTTAGTCAACTCTTTGACAATTGTATCAATATACAACCTTCAAGAATATTTTGCCTCACTCTTTCTCATACACCCCAATAATATGAGCCCAAATGGTACTAAGTGTCAAACATAACCCATCAAACATTTGTGTAGATGGAGCATCAAGATGTCACATGAATCGTGGATAACATAAAGACGAGTCCATCCCACGAGCATCTCAATGCTTGGTAGAGATCATAGCTTTCCAACACAAGATCACCCCACGACTCATGGCCAGTGACAATGTGTGGTAGCATCGTCATGTCTTCTACATTTGATGGAAGGCATGGAACGATATGTCCAACATAACTTGTCCACTTTATTTGATATAGAATTAATTAAAATTAAACTCTTTTAAATTTCAAAAACTTGGGGTTTACTTTGTAAGACCTCATCAACCTTAATTATGAGGTGGATTTTTACTTAATGCATTATTCATCATATAAAACGCAAGCATAAAACATTAAATAAATCTAACATGCATCTTATGCAAAAAATAATGGGATGATCATGTCCAACCTATGCGACCCATTTGAGCAAAAAATGGGTCTAGGTTAATCTAAGGGATAAAACAAATATAACTACTTCTATTACATTTTACTAGTTTTATTACACTCGTGCGATGCACGGGGCAGAAAGTTAAATATAGAAATGAAAGTTGTATTAATATTAATTTTATTATTGTTTAATATGTGAAGATATAAATTGTAACGCCCCAATTTTGCTTTAGTCGAAATAGGTTTATATTTTAAATAATGAAAGAAATCTTGGCGTCACAAATAAATTTTGATCTTCATAAAAACAACACAATAAGATTTATAATTTCAACGTGATCAAGTTTACGTAGCGGAATATTTAAAACAATAATAACCAAATTGCTATCAGTGGAACGATAGCTAGAGTACGATTTAGGTCTAGTTCCACATTCTTTTAAAAACATACAAAAACAAAACGAATAACGAGTATCCCTATTCCTTCCTCGTTTCCCATTCACTCGATATTCTCGTTTGTACCTGAAAGAAAAACATCGTTGATTTGGGATGAGCTCAACGTACTCAATAGTTACACCGACATATCTCACGTAAATCATAAATCTCAAAAATAGCACATTGAATCATATAATTCATAYAATAGCAATTTGGAAAACATACTGTCAACATTATCATCACAATAGCCATCAACCCAAAAAAATTCAAGCCACACCAACCCTAACCCAGGCTCGAAACCACTTCAAACCCTAACCCAGGCCCGAAACCACTTCAAACCTTAACCCAGGCCCGAACCCAACACCACAGCCTAAATCGGGCTATGTCCAAACCCAAATAGACACAAATTTTCCGGCCAAACGACCACCGCAGCCACCTCAAACCATCACCACCAAACCCAGAACGACAGCCGATAAGAACCCATATCAAACCGACACCAACCCCACGAGAACCGGCCGAGGAACCTGCCGAACCATCACCAACCGCCGTTCAAAATCCGGCAACCAAAATCCAAACCCCCAAACCTCCATGACCCGAAACCCAGCCAAATTAGTCGTCGCCTGCCCTCGATGGATGCTGTCACATACGCCACCGCTCGAATTCTCGGCGCCTT
>BMAC01000021.1:441340-471511 GCA_014905375.1 Phtheirospermum japonicum
CCATTTTATATTTTTATGTTTAGATTAATTTTATTAATAATTATAATTACATACTTTGAAAATTTCAAAAAGGTTTCATACTCTCGAGCCTTCCCACATTGTGCAATTATCTATAAATATAATTAATTAATTAATATATATATATATATATATATATATATATATATATATATATTATATATTATATTTGGATTGAATTCATCACTGATATTTAGTTTACATACTCTAATTATTGAAAATATATCATAATTTATCTATATAGAATATTTAAAATTTCAAGAATAAATTATTTCAAATTTTATTATAAATACAATTTATTTAATTATTTTCATAAATAAGTTTTTTCTAGTTAAAACTACTTCATATGTAATTTTTCTTTTAATTAAATATTTAATTTAGATTTTTTTCTACTAATTATATGTAAATTATTTATATTTTTATATTAGGAGTATAAAAGAAAATTATTGAATTAGACAAAATATAATATAATAAAACTATTAAGTTAGGCTAAATATAATAAAAGAAAATATTCAATTAGGCAAGATAAAATAAATAAAAAATATTAAATTAGGTATATATTAAGCTCGAATGATACATAAACAACTGAAGTACCATAATCTTTTATTATCAAAGCGAAACATACGAAGCAGGCACATAGATTAAGAGGATTTTGCATTAATATATACTTGTTTAACACCCATGTATTACACGGGGGACTTATCAAAAGATAAATATAAAAATATTTGTGATAATTACTGAATTTTAAATATAAAATAAAAAAATTAAAATAATGTGTTCTTAACCTGTGCCCTGTACATGTCTAATATATTTATTAATTATTATAAATATTAATTAATTTTGTATTTTATGTTTAAATTAAATTCATTAGTAATTTAGTTACATACTTATAAAAATTCAAAAGACGTCACATTCTAAACCCGTGAGTAATATCTATTTTCTTAATAATTATTATTAAATAATTTTATATAGTAATGTTTAGAATAAACTCGTTAATAATTATTAGTTACATATTTTGAGATATTCAATAGATGTCATACTCTCAACCTGTGTCGTATTGTAATTGTGTCTAATCAATATTTATTAATTATTAGTAATTACTTTATGTTTAGATTGAATACATTACTAATATTTAGTTGCATACTTAAGATTATTGTAAATAACTCATGTTTTACCTATATAAAATATTTGAAACTCCTAAAATAGAATTATTTTAAATTATATTATCAATAAAACTTATTTAATTATTTTCATAATAATATTTTTTTTGTAATTAAAATTATTTCATATGTAGTTTGTCTTTTAATTAAAATAACTAATTTAGATCTTATCTACTAATTACATATGATTTATTTATATTTTTATATTAGGAGAATCAAAGGAAAGTATTGAATAAGGAAATATATAATAAATAATTAAATTAGGTAAGATACATTAAAAAGAGAATTATTAAATTAGGTAAGATACATTAAAAAGAAATTATTAAATTAGGTAAGATACATTAAAAAGAAAATTATTAAATTAGGTAAATATTAGCCTCGGATGACATATAAGCAAACGAAGCACCAGAATTTTTTATTTGCCAAACGAAGCATACGAACCAGACACATAGGTTATGAGGATTTTGCATTAATATATAGGGGTGATATATATATATATATATATATATATATATATATATATATATAATATATATATATATATATATATATATATATATATATATATATATATATATTATACACACACACTTAAGGTAAAACCTATTCCTAAAAGGATTAGGATTGTTAATATAAATCCTATTCTTAATAGGATTAGAATTGATAAAATAATAGACAATTAAATAAAATGATATTAATAAGTTATATTAGTTTTGAAATTTCAATATATATATATATATATATATATATATATATATATATATATACTTTATTTGATAACGAATTATCAATCCGTTTAAAATAGGGTTCTTAGACTATTTAAAATAAAAATATAAAATTGCTTATGGTGAAGAAACTTGGGACTAAAATTATATTTTAAATGAACGACGATAAAATATAAAAATATGCAATTGATGTTTGGGCGTTACAACCTACCCTCCTTAGAGAAGTTTTGTCCTCAAAATTCCGCACTTGATAAAACATAATGCATTATTTGTAAAAATCAAATAGACATTGGGCTGAATTTATAAGAAAAAGAATTTGTGAAAATTGTTTAATGGAGTCATAAATTAATGAAATGAAATAATGTAATGAATTGTGTACCTTGGGAAACCGGCAAGATATGACGAAGGTGGATGGTGATAGTACTATTTTCTTATAAATCTTGCAAAATAAAAATGAACGAGTCTACAGAAACGAGCTCGCTCTGATACCACCTTTTGTAACGCCCCAATTTCGCTTTAGTCGAAATAGGTTTATATTTTAAATAATGAAAGAAATCTTGGCGTCCACAAATAAATGTCGATCTTCATAAAAACAACATAATAAGATTTATAATTTCAAAGTGATCAAGTTTACGCAGCGGAATATTTAAAACAATAATAACCAAATTGCTATCAGTGGAAAACGATAGCTAGAGTACGATTTAGGTCTAGTTCCCACATTCTTTTAAAAACATACAAAAACAAAACGAATAACGAGTATCCCTATTCCTTCCTCGTTTCCCATTCACTCGATATTCTCGTTTGTACCTGAAAGAAAATCATCGTTGATTTGGGATGAGCTCAACGTACTCAATAGTTACACCGACATATCTCACATAAATCTTAAATCTCAATAATAGCACATTGAATCATATAATTCATAGAATAGCAATTTGGAAAACATAGACATTGACTGCAGCTAGAACGCGATAACAACTTGTAACGGCTATCGGTTCTAATTCATGGGTTTTAGAAGGACGTCGACTTTGACTGCGCAGCTAGAACGCGATGACAACTTGTAACGGCCACCGGTTCTAATTTCATTGTGGTTTTAGAAGTTACTTTGACTGCAGCTAAAACGCGAAAACAACTTATAACAGTTACCAGTTTTAATTCGTAGATAGCACACTGGGTTGAACCCTTTGGCTATATAAGTCGATATTAGAAATAAGTCGTACTCGAGAATACATGATACACATTGAACGAAATTGAGAAATAAAATTTAGCATAAGATAAGTCGGTGGTCCCTACCTCGTAAATAAATCGTTGAAAGTTGAGTGAAATGCACGTGGTTGAATCCTATGTCCCGTATTGCTTGTCACCTAGTGAATTAAAAAATATACTTAATTAGAATATAGATTTTGAAATATGAATATATATATATATAATTTAAAGTTCATAAAATATAAATATATAGTTTAAAATAAACAAGATTGTACTGAATTGAAGTTAATAAGTTTTCTTGGGCGTGATCGAGGTTTTCATAAGTCAAAGGGCTGAATATGGGGTTTCTGGTAAGTTTAGGAGTTAATTCGAAAGGAGCTAAAGTTCTTGGGGTAAATCTAGAAGTTTGGGGAAGTGGGCTGGGTATAAAAGGACATAACTCAGCCCTTTTTACTCCTCAGAACCCGTTTCCTTCTCTTTTCCCTTCCCAAAATTCAAAATCGGCATAGCACTCGGCAATCGACAAACGGCGAAGTTGGCGCAGTACCGGCGATAGCAACTACCGGGCTCGGTTGGATTTGCGCAGGCGGCATGAACCACGGCGGATTCGACTGGGTTTTCCTCCCGATTTCAGAAGTCGGCGACGGCTAAATGGGCGCAGCGGCACCATCAAATCGGTGGCGAAGGTGCCGAGAATTCGAGCGGTGGCGTATGTGACAGCATCCATCGAGGGCTGGCGACGACTAATTTGGCTGGGTTTCGGGTCGTGGAGGTTTGGGGGTTTGGATTTTGGTTGCCTGATTTTGAACGGCGGTTGGTGATGGTTCGGCAGGTTCCTCGGCCGGTTCTCGTGGGGTTGGTGTCGGTTTGATATGGGTTCTTATCGGCTGTCGTTCTGGGTTTGGTGGTAATGGTTTGAGGTGGCTGCGGTGGTCGTTTAGCCGAAAAATTTGTGTCTGTTTGGGTTTGGACATAGCCCGATTTGGGCTGTGGTGTTGGGTTCGGGCCTGGGTTAAGTTTTGAAGTGGTTTCGGCCCTGGGTTAGGGTTTGAAGTGGTTTCGGGCCTGGGTTAGGGTTTGAAGTGGTTTCGGGCCTGGGTTAGGGTTGGTGTGGCTGGAATTTTGTTTGGGATTGATGTTGACAMGGGTTCCTTGAAAACTTTAAAAAAAAAATAAGAACCTAGATTATCTATTTTTCTCGAATTGTATGCAGGAGTTGTGAACAACCTTGGAATAGAAGAGGTTTCGTCTATATATATATATATATACTTAAGGTAAAACCTATTCTTAAAAGGATTAGGATTGTTAATATAAATCATATTCTTAATAGGATTAGAATTGATAAAATAATAGATAATTAAATAATAAGATATTAATAAGTTATATTAATTTTAAAATTCAATATATATATATATATATATATATATATATATATATATATATATATATATATATATACTTTATTTGATAACGAATTATCAATTCGTTTAAAATAGGGTTCTTAGACTATTTAAAATAAAATATAAAATTGCTTATGGTGATGAATCTTGAGACTAAAATTATATTTTAAATGAACGATAATAAAATATAAAAATATGCAATTGATGTTTGGGCGTTACATAAATAAATATAGAGATAGATATTGAGAGAAATAACTAAAAAATCCATACTCGATAAATTATAGATCAAATCCACACTACATACATGAACGTTAAGATCATACGTTAGTGAATTCTTCTTTATACACCACATTATTGGTCATGTTCAATCCCGAATCGTCATCACCAAAAACTAATATCTTCAATCCCTTTCGATGGGTGACACGCGACACGGCAACATATAACTGACCATGACTGAACACGGGATTCTTCAGATAAAGGCCGACGTTTGAGAGCGATTGACCCTAAATCTTGTTTATCGTCATAGCATATGAAATCATGAGTGGAAATTTCCTTCTTTTAAACTTGAAAGGTATTCGAACGTTGGAAGGCGTTAGACTCATCCGGGGAAGCAACACTTTTTCGCTCGCCTATGCACCGGTTAGAATTTTGCATTCAAGGACGTGCGTGGAAAGTCTCGTAACGACTAATCTCGTCCCGTTGCATAATCCCATTGAGTGGTCTATGTTCCTCAACAACATAACAGGAGTCCCCACCTTCAGATGCAACTCGTGATTGGGCACCCCAGAACACTTTATACCATTCAAGAATTCAGGCGTGTGCAAATCACTAAAAAAATCACTCCCACCATCAGATTTGCAGGCACTGTCCGAACTCAGATAGGTGTACCCCTCGCTCGAGTTCAAAGTGTTCATGTACTCGTTGACAGAGTCCACAACATCAAGATTCAGGGCCAATATGGCCCTATCCTTCAGGAACATCGGGTCATCAACAGAGTCCCCAAACATCGGATATGTATCCTCAACAATAGCCGCAATGGGGTCGCCCAAATATCAGAGGAGGATATCATCTGGAATTTCTATTGCAGCACAACCGTCATTCGGTCCTCCTATCTTTCCATCTCCAATGCTGGCAATCCAATCGGAGAACTCCTCTAAATCAGCACATTCTTGTCCGTCACCGAGACACTGGAACCTCATGTTCTGAGTCAGCCTCAACACAGTGTAGTGACTATGTCCTGCCGGCTGCCCTTGGGGACAACAGGCAATATTTTGCGAAAGTATCCACCAAACACAATGGTCTTTCCACCAAATGGACTGTGCCTATTGACCGAATCTACATCCTCCATTATATCCTGTAATCTCTTCTAAACAGTCTCGAAGCAATGCTTGTGCATCATTGGAGAGTCGTCCCATATTATGAGTTTGCAACGAATCACCAATTCCACAAGCAGGGTGCCTTTCTTAATATTACAATCCAAACCTTCATGCGGATTCAGAGGTATACCGAACCGGGAGTGCGCGGTCCTTCCACCAGGCAAAAGAAGAGATGTTGTGCCGCTCAATGCCACATTCAGCACGATATGACCCTCAGACTTCAACCAAGCCGATAGAGTTCTCCACAGGTACATTTTTCCCGTACCTCCATATCCATACACGAAGAACATAACACCACCATCGGACTCGACCCCACTCATTATCTTGGAGTACACACCCTTCTGCTCACTCGTCATTTTTGAGAGAAGTTTGGCATGTTCAGCGAATAACGCCTTACGATCATAATTCAACTCATCCTGGATCAATCTACTGTGACCAACACCGCTACCATCGGTCTTCGGAAATGGCATGGAATCATAATTGCGCAGGCTCTTCCCTTGACGTCTCAGTAATTTCTCAATCTCTACCAAAGCTAAATCCTTTATCTGAGACTCACTCAAACTCAGTCCTGCCAGGTAACAATACACGTTTAGGTTATGGCACACTCAAATACAATAACCAAGAAATTAATAGAGTAGACTCAATAAATTATAATCACGATTCATTACATACCACCACGTGCACATACCTAGATTCTTAAAACTCAAACGTTACCTGTAGAGCACATCCTCTGATAGAAACTGCCAACTCTTGTCCCACACTTCCTCGGGCCTAGCAAGAGTATCAGCCGACAATAGAAACAAAAAAAGACACCTGAGAGATTGAGCGGAGGCCCATTCACTTGCTTCGTAAATGCCATCAATGTACTCCCTATCGTCTTCCAACAAACCCCGTGCATAACATGCATCACGGTACGCCGCATGCTGAACACCATCGTGCTTCCTATAGTCTGCATGGAAAGTAGCTCCGCGGACAACAGTAAGCAAGAACCTCAGGTAGTAATTATCCCTACATCCAGGGAGAACGTAATACAACCTACCAACACAAGGAACGCGTTGCCTGAGCTTCCACTTCCTCGCATACTTGTCCCATATAAACTCGGAGGGTGCCTCTGCATACGTCAGAAGTCTCGCCTGAGGATATTTCTTATTCGCTTCCAATCATTCAAGGAACATGCTTTCCTTCACTGTGTTTTATTCAGGACATCCTCTATATTCTCGTCCTCTTCATAAATAATGCTCTGTTCGTTCTCCAGATGGAAGATGAGACGCGTGACCGGAGGGTACTTATACTGCACTTCAAAACCTAACAACCTCCATGCCGCCTCACATGAAGAAACATACCTGCATTCGTAGTACACGTTCACTTCGTCAACGGATTTGTAAGATTCACCATAGTTAGTGCTCTGATAGAAAGCAGCGGTCACAAGATCGTGTCCCTTGTTGACATACTTGAACAGATACTTGATAGACCTTGATTGGTTGCACCATTCCACATTGATGTGTGCACTGTATTACATCAACAGCCGGCGATTGTGAGGGACAACATATCTGTTGTCCAGGGGGACACCACCGTTTTCCAGTGTTCTCCCATTACTCTATGTCTGTAATGTAGATAACCCTCATCGTCAATCAACGTAGCCTCCACATACTATTTCGGGAAATACTTCGTGCACTGGCCCTCAACCATGAACGGGGAGTTTTTCTTTACAACACCGCACGGTCCGTGCATCATCTGTTTTTTCACGACTTCATAGTATGTTAGGCCGGATACCTCATCAGGTATTTCGGCTGAAATTATCCTATCAATATCCACAAGATTCGGATACTTGTCCTCTTTCACCAGGAACAACAATATGTGAGCATGCAGCAACCTACGCTTCTGAAACTCTATCATGTACACAACTGCACGTATTGTAAAGAAAAATAAAAACATATTATAATCGACGGTTCAAACAGAAATAGAGACATATATTAATGAACAATACGTACACCCGACACATGGTAATGGATAAAGGTAAACTTCTACTCACCTGCAACGGCCTGCCCCCGAATATTTGATTCTGGCGAAGATGTTCTATCAGCTCGTCCAACTTTGCCTTAAAAATTCTACAGACGATGTTCGGCCTATCCTCGGTTATAAGATTACGTGCATCTAAGAAACGAACAATCTCGGGGCAACTTGGGTTGCACGTGAAAGTTATGAAAAAATTTAGATAACCGAATTTGCGGCATATGCCCATCGAATCTTGATAGTTTTGTATCAAGAAGCGGGCTCCACCGGTAAATGTAGAGGGCAATATAATACGCTTTCCCCAGGCAGACGGATCAGCATCACCGCGCATGACAACATCAGCCAAACCCATGTAGATATCACACCGAAGTTTCATCTGATTAAATCGAATATACTGTAATCTATCCATCTCGACCATGGTGTACGCATCCACGACAATTTGCTGAAATAATCGTCTTGACGAAAGAATAGTAGAGGGCTCATCCTCCTTATCATGAAGACTGAAATGCAAAGTATTCACGGACGCTGATATATTTCTGTCCCTTCTCAGTTTTCTTCTTTTTCTCCATAAACGGGATATTCTCTGTGTAACCATCCTCCCCATAAGGTAACAACAGAGGATACTGCAAGGCCAAATACGATGCATTCAGCTCATTTATCCTGCGCAAAGAACCACTCTGAGATTCAACCACTATGTCCCTATCCTCCAAAGCTGCATCAAATTCACCGACAACCAACATGGCAACTTTATTGAAAGTGGGTAGATTACGTGTACGTTCGTCCCGGTTATTGGTCCTCTTGCCAATAAGACGCACCCAAACATCAGTATGACCACACTCCTGCATTTTATCCTTTGCCATTTTAAATGTCTTCCCAAGTTCTATCTTGTCGTCCAACATTTGCTCAGCCTATCAACAATCTCTTCACACAGGTTATTAGCCAATCCTACTTGCCTACATCACAACACAGTCAAAACAAAAGATGTTTCATTAAATATAACCCATGTTGTAAACAATAGCAAGACTTTGAAAATTATAAATATTATAATTATTTTTCACGCAACAAACCTCATTGAACTTATCCGGTGGGAAACTTCATGTTCCGTATCATATACGTAAAGTTGTGTAAACTTAGGGGTTCCACCATTTTCTGGCAATAGACCACCAATAAAGTGGTAGTTCTGACCGTGTATTCTGAAAATGGGAGGACCACCTCCTTTGTTTATATCACTATCAATCTTTCCCCTCATGGACGTAAAACATAACATACTATTATATGATCTAATGTTATCCTACAAGTGTTTGCTTCTACTATTTGTTCAATACAACAATTCATGGAGAAACGCAGGTGGTTCCATCAACTGGGGCAGGTCAATGATGCTGCGACTACAACACCCATTGTAGCCTGGATTCGTTAGGTTATTCTGGGAGCTCGACCTCTCCTCGTACCAAAACATGGCACTACAAAATCTACAACGACAGCTCGCATCTCCAATATCCCAATACTCAGTAAATTAATTAAATAATTCATATTGGAAGACTGATATTAATAAGAATGGGAATATTCATGGGAGTGATATCAAAAGCACACTTAAACAAATATGTACCCGATGGTAGTGGGTTATTGCTGATCGAGTCATCGGTGAGATAAATTACATTGCTTGAGCTACCGATCCCTCTACCGATATTTTTCCTACGCGCATAGGGTCGTCTATTAATTGGAGCTGCTGTTCAAAATAGAAAATGCTCTTGGTAACGAATTTTTTTGATAAAATGTAACTAAAAATGATTCCAAAATTCATTAAATTGCAACTGACCAGCACTCGTAGAAGTTTTTTTCTTTCGGCCATTGGATGATTTGTCGATATCCATGACTGCACCATCAGGAAGATTTGAAACAACATTCTTCCTTCGTGTATATGGTCTTCTCTTGACCGTGTTGTAGCCGAAACAATACAACTCAATAGATCAATTTTAACTACGATACTTATAAATCAATTCAAAAAGTACGTTTTGTTTTTTAGTCTTGAAAATTAACTGACTAGTGCTCAAAGTAGACTATATCTGATTGACATGTGCCAGATTGTCAATACTCGGGACTATAAGTTCCTCACAAAAGTACTATCATCAACAATTATACTGTCCACTGGATCATCAATAGTGAAGTCAAGGAATATTCTTAAATTAAAACCACCACAACTATTGTTTGAATGTTCATTGTCGGGTCCAGACAGCCACCTCAAATGAATAACTATAGTTTTTATAAGTCACAAACATACACGCCAGATGTACCAATTTTTGCGTAAACTGTTTTAATTCAACATTGGAGAAGAATTAAAAAAATATACCATTCGTGACGTCACTCATAGCCGAGCTTTGAAAAGGTGAAATTCTATTGCCAGTCTTATGTCTTTTCGACTCGATTTTTACATTCTCATTTGGTATCGAGGAGATAAGAATTGTTGGATATACATTAGTTCGGATGGATAAAATAAGATAAACATCGATTTTTAGAGTACATTAACATAACAACATATAAATTATGGAATCCAATGTGTTGGATTATATACAGTCGTGCGAGCAATTTAGCCTCAAATTCGTTAAATGAGCCGTATTTTCACTTGCGCTCGCACTTGATAGCACACTTGAGGTCACGCAAGGGCATGTATTCTCAGACATATTCACACTACCTGTGACAATCATACAGTTAAAGAACAAATCATAAATATTTAAATAAATAAAATCATAAATATTGAATAGTAGAAACTTAACAAACGCATCATAAATACATAAATAAACGAATAAAAAAGTAAAAAATAAATTAAATTAATAAACATGAGTGAACCTTGAACTTATAATCTTACATTTATACATTCCTGAATATATTGTAGAAATTGATTTTCGTTCTAAAAAAAATCCAAACAATATAATAGTCTAACTCTCTAGGTTATTATCTATATATAGAAAACAAATACAACAATCAAATAACTTAAAATAGTTATGTTGATTTAATACTAACGTAATTTTTTTAAAAGTTAAATAATCTCCTGACCAAACACAATTAGACACAATTCATTCATAAAAAGAACGAATAAAGCAAATAAAATTAATCTACGTGAATGAAAATTGAAATAAAATTATCAAATCTATACATTACCATATGCAGGTTTTTATTAAACACAATAAATTTAATAACATTACCAGATAACACATTTAAATGAACATAATATTAGAATAAGATATTATTCTAATATCTTACTTCAATTCAAAATTTTATAAACACAAAATATTGTAAAAAAATATTTATTTTTAATTAAATATATATTTACTCACCTACTTAAATCTACAAAACTACAACTAAATCATATTGATAATTCATTGAATATTAATATACTTGATAAAAAAACTCTTATCGATAATTATATATAAGTATATATTCAATTTAATAAATATTTAGTCACCTATTTAAATCTATAAAATTACAACTAAATCATATTGACAATTCATCCAATAATAATATATTAATATCTTATAAATTACACATATATATAAATATATTTGTAATTTAATAAATACTTACTCACCTACTTAAATCTAAATAATTACAACTAAAAAAAATTCAAAATTTATTGAATAATAACATATTTCAAGCAAAATAATCTGACAATATCGTAATAAATCTCTAAAATTACAAAAAATCCGAAATAAATTTATTATTAATAAAATCAGAAGATTAAATTAAATTAATCTACAGTAATAGAGGTTGATGTCAAAAAAATCAAATGTATACTATACCATATATAATACTTAAATTAAACACATATGATAAAATATCTTATCTCATAATAGATATTCAAATATACAAAAAGAAATTAAATTAATCTACATGCATGGAATTCAAAATTAAAAATTGAAATATATACATAAATGCATAATTAATTTAATTTAAAGACAATCGTTATAATTTTAAAAACATCATAATATAATTTTAAAATTTCTATAAATTTAAAATAAATAAAATTAATTTATAAATATTTTATGGGCTTGAATTAATAATTCAACCCATTTAAATGATTAAATTCAACCCAAACAGCAAATTAATTTGAGTCCAAATTGAATTCCTAGAAGCCCAATATTATGAGTCCAATTGGAATTCAGATAAGCCCAATGTTAATTCCGAATCCAAGCCATAAACCAACTCCACACAATCGGACGATCATGATTTAATAGGAACAATCCAACGGTCATGAACACACCTCAGCTTATAACCCTAGGTATAAATAAGAAATAACCCTAAAAAATCCGCCCCCAACCTCATTTCAACCCTTACCCTATCTCAGAACTCCGCCGCTCATCTCCAGAAATGCTCTCTGCTCCACTCGCTCATCCCGGCTCTCTGCTTCACTCCGCCGCTCATACTCAGAAACCCACAATTTTCCATGCTTTTTACATAATCTGCATTACAAATCCACCATCTTAACCTATGCCTTTTTATTTCTTATATCTCGGTTGTTTGAAATCAAACAACCGATACAGTGAGTTTTTCTTGATAAAAACCGTAACCTACCACAAACCCTTCAGATCTATGAACTCCGAAAACAAATTATGTCAGATTTAAAAGTTGCGGGGATTCTGATCATGTACAGGTTCTTGAACCATTTTTTATCTTACAATATAATTTATGGTTCACTTTTTATCGATCTTGAACAAAATCAGTCTATTGTTATTGAGCTATTCAAATTAATTTTTGATCTTGATCAAAATCAGTCTATCGTGTTAGATCTATTCAAAAAATGTATCGATTTGGTTCAAAATCAGTCTATTGTGTTAGTTCTATTAAAAAATATATTGATCTTGTTCAAAATCAGTCTATTGTGTTAGATCCATTCGAAAAATATATATATATATTTTTTTTGCATTCTAATGTTTATCTCTCTGTTTATTTTGAATCTCATTTCGTTCAAGGATCTATTTACCAAAGAAGGGTTGCTGACGATGGATCTAGTCAAACATTTTAATCTTAAAGCACGGTCCAAACAATGATAAAGAATTATCTAGACGGGTTTCCATCTGAAACAGGTAAAAGCCCCAATTATCTTCTGATTTAATTTACATTCATACTTATATATGAAAATCCTGATTGATATATAATCTGGTTATAATGAATAAACACGTTTTCTAAAAAATAACATGTTTTCAGAAGTGGATACAAATTAAATAAATTAAATGATGCATGCAAAATATTTTTGAAACATTATTTAATTTTTAATTTAAAAAAATGCTATTGCATATTGTAATTTTTTTAAATTATCTATTTTGAAAATTAAAAAAAGAGTAAAAAAAAACCTCCAGGTTGCTGCATGTACAATTATCTTAAGGGTTTGCTTTATTTTAAAATTGTACAATTTTGTGGATGTTATACTGATAGGCCCACGGATTGTAACTTATTTACATGTTTAATGTTGTATGATTGCTATTGTTTGGTATTTTTCTTCTTTAATCATTCATTGTTTTTATAATCTTATGAGAAGTTTTTTGTTTTTAAACAGAGATGATTGTTTCTTGATTTATATGGAGTGTGTTCTTTTTTCGAGTTTTGCATGCTTTTTGATCTACATGGTAGGACATGATTATGTTATCACTGGATGATTAATCTATGAGACAGATTGAAATGTGGTTTGTTTTTATAAAACGATCTTTCAGATAAAACTATTTATGTTTTAATATAATAATTTTGTATTTAACGCTTTGAGTATGTTAACACATTAACATTTTGCTTTGAGTATGTTAATACTTTGTAATTGATTTGCTTTTTATTTACTTAAGTTATTTTATGTTAATATATTTCCTTTAACATGCAAACTGTTGCTGAGAAAAGGAAGCAAGCAAGATTGCAATGGAGTATTAACAGTCGAAAAAAGATAAGTATACTGATTAACTTTGAACATAATTTAATTCATGCTTTTATAATTGGAAAATTTTAGATATGTCTAAGTTTATCGGCTGGAAACATGACATGACCTATCGTAGTATGATAATACCTCTGAATAGAGTCCAGGGTCTAAGTAGGTGTAACAATGCCACGAAAGAAGATATATCTTTTAAAAAACTAACAATTGAATAGATTTTATATAATCTACTGTTTTACATTTATAATGCAATATTTATTTGTATATGTTGAATCTAATACTTATAGCATTAATATTGCAGGTTAAGAAACATATACTCTGGAAAACAAACACAACATGAAAAAAGATAAGTACCGGAATGTCATCCTTACATTACACTCATCGGGTATTTCGGCCGAAATTATCCTATTATATCCACAGGAGTCGGATACTTGGCCTCTTTCACCAGGAACAACAATATGTGAGCATGCGGCAACCCACTCTTCTGAAACTATATCGTGTACACAACTGCACATATTGTAAAGAACAATAAATACATATTATAATCGACGGTTCAAACAGAAATAGAGACATATATTAATGAAAAATATGTACACCCGACACATGGTAATGGATGAAGGTAAACTTCTACTCACCTGCAACGGCCTGCCCGAATATTTCATTCTGGCAAAGATCCTATCAGCTCGACCATCTTCGCCTTAAAAGTTCTACAGACGATGTCCGGCCTATCCTCGGTTATAAGATTATGTGCATCTAAGAAACCAACAATCTAGGGCAAACTTGGGTTGCACGTTAAAGTTATGAACAAATTTGGATAACCGAATTTGCGGCATATGACCATCGCATCTTGATAGTTTTGTATCATGAAGCGGGCTCCATCGGTAAATGTAGAGGGCAATATAATACGCTTGTCCCAGGCAGACGGATCAGCATCACCGCGTATGACAGCATTAGCCAAATCCCTGTAGATATCACACCGAAGTTTCTTCTGATTAAATCGAGTATACTTTAATCTAACCGTCTCGACCATGGTGTACGCATCCATGACAAATTGCTGCAATAATCGTCTGGACGAAATAATAGTAGTGGGCTCACCCTCCCTATCATGAGGCCTGAATGCAAAGTATTCATGAATGCTGATATATTTCCATCCCTTCTCAATTTTCTTCTTTCTCTCCGTAAATGGAATCTTCTCTGTGTAACCGTCCTCCCCATAAGGTAACAACAAAGGATACTACAAGGCCAAATACGATCCATTCAGCTCATTTATCCTGTGCTAGGAACCACTTCGAGATTCAACCACATTGTCCCTATCCCCCAGAGCTGCATCAAATTCAACGACAACCAACACGGAAACTTAATTGCAAGTGGGCAGATTACGTGTAGGTTCTTCCCTGCTATTGGTCCTCTTGCCAATAAGACGCACCCAAACATCAGTATGATAATACTCCTGCATTTTATCCTTCGCCATTCTGAACATCTTCACAAGTTCGTTATGTTCGTCCAACATTTGCTTTAGCCCGTCAACAATCTCTTCACACAGGTTATTAGCCAATCCTACTTGCCTATGTCACAACACAGTCGATAGAAAAGACGTTTCATTAAATATAAGCCATGCTATAAACAATAGCAAGACCTTCGCAAATATAAATATAATAATTATAATTCACGCAACAAACCTCACTGAATTCATCCGGTGGGAAACCTCATGTTCTGTATTATATACGTAAAGCTGTGCAAACTTAGGGGTTCCACCATTTTCTGGTAATAGACCACCAATCAGGTGGTAGTTCTGGCCGTGTATTTTTAAATGGGAGGACCACCTTCTTTGTTTACATCGCTGTCAATCTTCCCCCCCATGGACGTAAAATAGAACATACTGTTATACGATCTAATGTTATCCTGAAAGTTTTTGCTTGTATTGTTGGTTTCATGCAACATTTCATGGAGAAATGCAAGCGGCTCCATCAACCGAGGGAGGTCAATTATGCCGCGATTACAAAACCCATTGTAGTCTGTTTTAGGACCTCGACCTCTCCTCGAACCAAAACATCGCACCACAAAACCTACAACGATAGATCGCATCTTCAATATCCCAATATTCTGCGAATTAATTAAATATATCATACTGGAAGACTGATGTTGATAACGATGGGAATATTCATGGGAGTGATATCAATAGTATTGAGAATACAAACATGTACCCGATGGCAATGTGTTGTTGCTGATCGGTTTGTCCGTGAGATCAATTACAATGCTTGAGCTACTGGTCCCTCTACTGATATTCTTCCTACGCGCGTATGGTCGGCTGTTAATTGGAGTTGCAGCTCAAAATTGAAAAATCTCTTGATAACGAATAATTTTGATAAAATCTAATGATAAATGATTCAAAAATTCATTAGATTACGACTGACCAGCACTCGTAGAGGTTTTTTTCTTTCGACCGTTGGACGATTTGTGTATATCCATGACAACAACATCAGAAAGATTTGAAATAACGTTCTTCCTTTGTGTATAGGGTCTTCTCTTGACCGGGGCTGTAGAAGAAATAATTCAAATAAATGAATAAATTTTAACTACGAAGCTTATAAATCAATTCCAAAAGTACGTTTTATCTTTTTAGTCTTGAAAATTAACTTACCAGCGCTCAAAGTAGACGATATCTGATTGACATGTGCCACATTGTCAATATTCGGGACTAAATTCCTCACGAAGGCACTATCATCAACAATTATACTGTCCGCTGGATCATCAATTGTGAGGTCAACGGATATTCTTGAATTAGAATCATCATAACCATTGTTTGAATGTTCGTTGTGGGGTCCAGACAGCCGCCTCGAATGAATAACTTCGGTTTTCATAAGACACAAATACTCACGTCAGATTTACCAATTTTAGCGTAAATAGTTTTAATTCAACATTGGAACGGAACTATAAAATATACCATTAGTGACATCATTAAAAGATTAGCGTTGAAAACGTGAAATCCTATCGCCAGTCTTATGTCTTTTCGACTCTATAGTTACAATCTCATTTGGTATAGAAGAGCCTAAAAGAATTGTTGGATAGCCATTAGTTCCAATAAATAAAATAAGAGAAACATCGGTTTTTAGCTTACATTAACATAACTACATATAAATCATTGAATCCAATGTGTCGAGATATATACAATCATGCGAGCAATTTAGCCTCAACTCCAATAAATGAGTCGTATTTTCAATTGCGCTCGCGCTTGATAGCACTCTTGAGGTCGCGCACGGAAATGTATTCTCAGACGCACTCACACTGCCTGTGACAATCATATAGTTAAAAAACAAATTATAGATATTTAAATAAATAAAATCATAAATTTTGAATAGAAGAAACTTACAAACAAATCACAAACACGTAAATAAGTATGTTGAAAAAAAAGATAAAATTTTAATTATATGCATTAAATTAATAAACACGAATGAACCTTGAACTAAAATGTTAAATATATACATTCTTGAATATACTTTAGAAATTGATTTACGATCTAGAAAGAATAAAATAATAATCTAACTCTCTAGGTTATCAATATCTATCCATTTATCTATCTATCTATCTATCTATCTATCTATCTATATATATATATATACACACACACACACACACACACACACACACACACACACACACACACAACAATCAATTAATTTAAAATAGTTACATTGATGTAAAACGAACATAATTTTATTTTAATATTGAATAATCTCTTGACATGACAAAATTGCACACGATTCATTTACAAAAAGAATGAATAAAGCAAATAAAACTGTTTTACCTACTTAAATTTATACAATTACAACGAAAAACCAATTTAAAATTTCATTAAATAATAACATAGTATAAGTAAAATAATTAGATTGATATCATAATAAATCTTTAAAATCACAAATAATCCGAAATAAATTTATTACTATTAAATTAGAAAAATAAACTATATTAATCTACAGTAATAGATTATGATACAAAATAAACCAAACATAATCTATACCATATATAGTACTTAAATTAAACACATTCTAATATTGGTAAGATACATTACTTACATCAACGCATAATTAATCTAATATAAAGACTATCGTTAGAATTTATTTAAAAACATTATAATATAATTTTAAAACTCTATAAAGTTAAAATAAATAAAATTAATTTATAAATATTTTACGGGCTTTAATTAATAATTCAATACATTCTAAGTGAATAGATCCAACCGAAGCAACAATTTAATTTGAGCCCAAACTTTATTCCCACAAGCCTAATATTCTTATATTATAGTGCAATTAAACAAACATAACTTTATAATAAGATATTACTCCAATATCCTTATTCAGTTCAAAATTAATAATGTATATACATAAACATACATATACATACATGCTCTCTTTATATACATGAAAAATGAAAAAACTTATTATCCTAATACCTTATTTCAACTCCAAATTATATAAAAACTCATAAGAAATATCCAAAATCATTATTCTAATATCTTACATCAAATCAAAAATAATAAACTATATATATACATACACATACACGTACAAAAATTTTAACTTTCTACAAATAATAGGTCTTCATTTGATAAGCAATTATAAAAATAAATTTATTTGTATTGATTTCAAAAAATATAAAATAAATACTCATAATTAAATGTAATAAATATATAACATAAAGTTATTGGATTAATAATCAAAAGAAAAAACTAAAATCAAAAGAAAAAAACAAAGAAAAAGAAAATACATAGACATATCAAATTTTATACTCTATATAAATATAATTTAAATTAAATTTCTATATATAATAATTTAAATTTATATATTTTAAATAAGAAACACACAAAAAAAAAATTTTAAAAGCCCAACCCATTAATAATAACACAATTAAATCGGCCCAGATGTCAAGGCCCAAAACAAAAAACCCTAACCCATTTCAGAAACCCACCTATTTAAACCCGGGTTAGATCAGACGGTCAACAAATCCCACACCTCATCCAACGGTCCTAATTTATCCTCACCAAACTAAACCTAATATAAATACCCTAAACCTAAAAAACCGGCTCACTTTCTACCCTCCCCAGCCATTGGTCTCTCTGCCCCCCAAACGCTAACCTTTCAAGCCCGACATACCCCAGCACATCCCCCGCTTGGCTGAAACCAGAACCCACAGTCAAACTTCGCCGCTACGACGTTCATCCGCTCACACACAAAACAAACTAAGAATCTCTGTCCATCTTCTTTTTTATTATCCAGAAATGTTATGCCGCTCATATTCAAAAATACCATCAGACCCACTCTGCCGGTCAACCTGGCGGCCTGATTCAACCTGCTGATCAAACCCATAAGACCTCCAAATAATATGTAAAGGTACTTGAACATTTTTTATTTTCAAAATTATTATACTATTAATTTTCCAACGATCTTGAACAAAATCAGTCTGATGTTTTTGATTTTTTCAAAAAATGTATAGATCTGATCCAAAATAAGCCTATCGTGTTAGATCTATTCAAAAAATGTGTCGATCTGGTTCAAAATCAGCCTCTAGCATTAGATCTACTGAAAAGATGTGTCGAACTGGTTCAAATTCAGTCTCTTGTGTTAGATCCATTAAAAAATTACATCGATCTATTCGAAAATATGTCTATTGTGTTATATCCATACTAATCGATTTTCTTTTTCTCAGTATATTAATGTTTATCTCTATGTTTATCTACATGCAGTTTCATTCGAGTTTCAATTCACCAAAGAAGGACTTCTAATAATGGATCTGGTAGAACAATTTGACTATGGAGGGCACGGACCCAAAAAAGAAAAGGAACTATCCAAGCTAACTTAAAACATAAAAAGGTAAAAGCTCCAATTTAATAAAATTGAGTTTCATTCATATGCATAAACATTTACGAAAATCCTGATTGATATACAAACAAAAAGGGTTCAAATGACGCATGCAACATATATTTTAAACATTCCATCTTCTTCATTGATAAATTGATACTGCCAATTATCGGTTTTATTAAATTATTTATTTTCATAATTAAAAAAATAATAAATAAGTAGTCGATATTCTGCATGTACAATAATCTAAAGGGTTTCTTTTGTTTTGGAAGCGCGTACAAATGTGGATTTTATACTGATAGGCAATAAATACATGTAACTTGCATATCTTATGTTAAATCAAATGCTATTGTTTTGTATTTTTGTCTGCAATGCTGTTTGATCTACATGGAAAGAATTGATTAGCATAGCACTAAATAATTAACCTATGAAGCATACTTAAATGTGATATGTTTTTAATAACAATATTTGTGATAAATCCTTCTATGTATTGGAATTATTAATATTTCGGTCTGCCTTTAGTATGTTAATATGTTCATATTCTGCTATGAGTATGTTAACAATTTGTAACTGAATCTCTTCTTATTTACCGTAGTTGCATGTTCATCTTTGTATGATTACTATTGTTTGGTGTTTTTTCATTAATGACTGACTGAGCAAAATACTTATGAGAAGTCATTTGCTTTTAAACATAGATGATTGCTTCTTGATTTATATGTAGTGTGTTATCTTATAGTATTATGCCTGTTGTTTGATCCACATGGCAGGAATCTTTATGTAACCACTAAAAGCCTAATCTGTTAATCTGTTTATAAATGGGTTGTTTTTATAAAACAATGTATTATATAAAACAATTTATGTTCAGCACATAGTAAACTTTTTTATTATGTTTGAGTATGTCTACAGAGTTAACATTTTGCTCTTGAGTATGTCATGTTCAAAATTGTAATCTCATTTATTTTTATTTACTTAAGTTAGTTCAGTTTAACATACTTCACTTTCACATGGAAAATGCTACTCACGAAAGGGAGGAAGAAAGCAAGAACATGCAATAGAGTACTAACAACAGAAAAAAGATAAGTACACAAATTAACTTTTTGCACATAATACAATTCATACTTTTACAACTTGAATTTTTTTTAAAAAGATATGTCAAAGTTTATCGGCTGGAAACCTGACATGACCTATCGTGGTATGATAATGCATCTGAATGGAGTCCAGGATCTAAGTAGGTGTAACAATGCCACGAATGAAGAAATAGCTTTTAAAAAACTAACATTTGAAAAGAGAACTATATAATCTACTGTTATATATTTACAATGCAATAGTTATTTCTATATGTTTAATCTAAAACTTATTGCATTAACATTGCAGGTTAAGGAACATAGTACTCTGGATAACAAACACAACACGGAAAAAGATAAGCATCACAATGTCATCCTTACATTATATAAATAGAATATATATATATATATATATATATATATATATATATATACATATATGAACTACAATTAAATACTAACTGTGTATTGCTGTATCAGAGGTCGGAGATAACTGGCAAAGTCACACATCTCGGGAAAAACAACTTATAGGACTGCATTTAAATAGGTAAAAAATAATTTTTGCACATGATTCTTTTTAAGTTTTTCAAAAAAACCTAATAACATATAAATATGATATTAATTTCTCTAATTTACTAATTGCATATTTAAAGGATTCACAGGGAAATAGGTACGACAAATTCTCACTGATATTAAGTTTAAAGCATAATTAAGAAAAAAAAAAGAATTACCTGCCAATGTATTGTATGTTTTTGCTCTTTTTCGTATGATATCGGTCTTCCTACCCATATTGTCTACTACCAATGCGCTGCTACAAGTACTATTTTCTGTTATGTGTTTATATTTAGATGTATGTATGAGTGTTCTTTTAATAAAATTGTAAACCCTATTACACTTGTCGGCTACGCGGTAGTAAATTTATGATTTTAGGGTTAGTTATAGATAATCTTATAGGCACACGGAGAGGAATTTAAAACAAATCTTCTTGAAAATTGGTAAGATACGAATTATATATTATATTTTATAGTTAAAAGATAACCATATAACTTATCTTCTAAATAGAATCTTTGGGGTCAGGATTCTTAAAAATAGGAAAAAATCTCCAACCAACGCGGAGGATTTACCCGCAAAATATGAAATGTTCTTTCCTATTTTTAAATATATCATATCACAAACTTCTCAATAATGAATCTATATGATTTAAGATTAAGAAAATATTTTTCCAGTCTCTTCTATTAAATTTTCTACAATTATTATGGAGCATAATAATTGAATAATTTTAAAGAGTTTTATACAACTTGAATATTAAGAAACACATATGATTTACGACCTTTCAAAATATTAATATTTTCTTTTAATTAAATCAAATATTTTATTGTTAAAAAAATCTACAAATTTCAAACATTATTCTCTTCAGGAGCAAATTTTTTTTAATACTAGTATAATAAGAAATATGGTGCTTCTAATATTCTACTACGAATGCAACATATACATCAATCAAAAAAATTCAAATAACTATTTCAATTTTATTAAGTAATTGTTTTTCATAATTTCTTATTAAAGCAAATGTTGTTCTCAACTAAAAAGGGTACCCAAACACCATTGTTTGTTTTCTTTTGAGCATGCGTTAACTGTACTTTATTTCTTAA
Source organism: Phtheirospermum japonicum (assembly GCA_014905375.1). Lineage (NCBI taxonomy): Eukaryota > Viridiplantae > Streptophyta > Magnoliopsida > Lamiales > Orobanchaceae > Phtheirospermum > Phtheirospermum japonicum. The sequence continues at coordinate 463,712 of BMAC01000021.1, forward strand.
TACAAACGTGTCGTTAATATCGGCGCTGATCACAACTTGCGCTAAATTCCTATTTTCCACTAAATAAAGCTATGTTACTTCCTTTAGATTATTTCTTATAAGTCATTCGTTAAAATGGGAGATGATCAGAGCATGCGTTAACTTTCTGTACTTGTTAAATTATGCTATGCGAATGTGTTTGTGTATAGTATTAGTTACCGTAATTTATAAGATTATTCTATTTGATGTATGTCCTAGTTGATAAATAATTCATGTCATAGATTATAGGACACACTGCCCAAAACTCGAAAACAAAAAAACCCTCCTACGTTAGGCAACAATCTTTTAAACTACCTCAAATATCAATCCTTGAAAGATAAATATTTTATAGCAAAATATGTATAAAAGATGAATCAACATCCACCCATGTTGTTAATTATGCTAACTATTAATACTGATGTGTCAAAATGAGAGCGTTCTGGGAAATACGTGGACAAATTAGAATGCTCCAAAAATGACGTGTCAGGTTGTGGTTTAAACGGGTCTATTTTGGGATGAGGCCAAAATTTTGACCAGGTAAAATAACAACTTTTTTTTTAATATATGTTAATATTAGAAAACTAGGGTTAGTATTTTCCAACCTGTCTCAATCCTCTTTTCCCCATTTCTCTTTTCTCATTTTATTCAGATCATCGTCTGCTTCAAAATTTGTGTTTCTCATATTTCAAATCGAATGGAAGTTTATCCACAAAACCGAATGAAAGTTTCTCATCTTCTTTGTTTGATTTCATATTTCTTCTCTCTTGTTTTTTTATTTAATTTTAAAAAAAAAAATTCCAGATTTATTACGGGACGAGTTCACAAAAAAAGGAAATAGAGAGACGGGTTCTTACGGGATGCTTGCAAGAAGATCTCTGCTTACTAATACCCCTGTTATGGTTGAGGTATTTAGAATTCTTGCTATCGAAAATAAGATCCCTTTTTTAATTTATTTGTTTATATGCTACTGTATAAGTTTCATTTATCTTCTTGAATGAAATAAATATTAATTATTAATATGTGATTTACTCAGTGTTTCATTTCTCATTTTGGAATTTAAAAAAAATGGTTATTCTTTTTCAATTTCAAATTCTTTGATTTTTTATTTTTTTATCTGTTCCTCAATTTCAGTTATGTATTTTTCTTTTTTTGGGAAAATATTGATCTGTTTTGGGAAAATATTGATCTGAATTGAGAAATATTCTTCGGTTATTCATTCCAAATCTTCCGCGTTAATGATTATTCAAATCTTTCCTAAATCCAGATCTTCATATGATGTGTGTTGACTTCTAGGCTCTAATATCTAACAAATGTACAGAGGATGATGATGATGGTAACTATTATGATTATTATTTTATTTTTGTTCAAGCCCAAATTAATTAATTCTTACATTATCAAAGGAAATTGTTCAAGCCCAATTGTTCTTTTATCGCACCTTATTGCGAGTCGAATAAAAATTGTATGAGTTTAAGATATTTCCAACCCTGTTGAATCTATGAATTTCCAAATCGGGCTTTGTTGTCCTAGGGAAGGTTCTCACCAGGCTTATAACAACCAGGAATGAGCTTTACATGAAAAATCTGACGATCGGAGAAATGTTTGTGGCTCTGATGGGAATATTGCATTTTCAGTTGAATGTTGGTTGGAAAAAAGCACTTATTATTACTGCTTTTAACAGCTAACTGCTGCCTGGGTCTGTTGTTTCTACGAGTCTGATTGGTTCCAAGCCTTCCCGTCCCTGATAATGTTCTTACAAAAGCTTTTCGCACTAAGAAAAGTGTGGTTATTGATATTAAGTCCAATTTTTAAAAAATTGTATGTGTCGGTAATAGGTTTCTTGAGAAGTGTCGGACTTTTGAGAAGTGTTCTTGACTACAACTTTGTGTAGGTAATAGGTTTCTTTGCCGACGGTCCATGTGTTGGTTATGGTATGAAGAATTTCAACGGGGACAGCTGTAAAAAAGAGTAGCCTTCCTGTTAGCAAGCTCTAAAACGAAAGTGATTCTCAGCTTATAAGCAGAAAATAATAAATTAGTATGATAAATTGTGCTATATTTGGGACTTGTGGGATGTTATTGTGTAGGTAATTGGTCTAAAATATCATGAGTAGCTTTTGTAATTAACCCTCTTTTCCTTTGTCAGTGGTTTATTGTGTACAAAAGGATTAACCCTCTGGAGTGGCAATCCGGGGAGTGTGCATGGTTGGCTTCTTCCAAGAAGTTGACATCTGGAATCTAAACATGTGACATTTAAGGGTTAATTAAAAAAAATCCAAAACAAAAAAAAAATCTAGTTTTCAAAATTATAGACATTTCCTCAGATTTTATTGTCTTCCATTTACTACCTCCATATTTTCTCTTTCCAAAGGGGCTTTGCCTTATTCGCCTTTACATGCACTCACAGAGAGTCGGTATTAATTGTACCTCATCTATTCTAACTCGGCCTGAAATTTCATCCGTAGGAACCTTGCTTGGAAGGGTACTGGTATGCACAAATGGATTTGGGTACTTCATTTGCAGTCAAGACAACATGAACATTGTTTGTTTATTAAAAAATATTTGGAAACCCCTCTTTGTATTTATAAAAATATTAAAGCTAGCTCCCTAATTTTAATATTGAATCAAATATTGGGGGTATTTTTGTTATTTTGAAATTTATGTGGATTTATTTGAATTTATATTTTTATAATTTTCCTTTAATTTAGAGAGTTTATAATATAAGATGGAAGGGATGAATGGTATTCCTTTGTTTTTATCCAGCTTCCATATAATTCACTTTTGCTAAAACAAGATGTCTGTTTTTCTATTTATGTTTAAGTTGTCGTTAATGTAAATGATGAAGTGGTTTGAATGTCGAGTGTTTGTGTTATTTTGAGTTTATTATTATTATTATTTTTTTCTATCTCTCAAGTGTTGGTTATTCAAGAAGAGTTCAAAAAGTGCAAAGTTGCAAGGCAAGATATATATCAAATATCTATTGTGATAATGTCCATGGAAAATCCTATGGTGCAACATTGTAGTATCAAGTTGGGTATTGTGGTTAAATATAGTAATAGTCACAAGTTTTTTACCATCAGACATTGACGCCAACTGAGTATATATATACTATGTGGTTTACCAACAAAGTATATAATGAAACTCACCAGGTCCATGTGGATGAAGTGCTCCAGTCGAGAATTAGCAAATAACCTGACGAGTTAAAACATTACCATCAGACATTGACGACAAAAAAATAAAAAGTAACAAATAAAAAACTTGAGATTATTTTTGAAGAGCTTTCACACACTTGTCATATGCTGTTTGGACACGGGCATTCTGTATATCTGTAAGTTCATTCACTCTCTGTGTCGCTGAGCCTTCATTTACACCCACAAACCTAAAAAGAAACACGTTTCTTTCTAGCATACTCTTCAGTAAAAAAGAAACCACTTTCACACCCATCGTCTTTGCATCAAGTTCAAGGCTCCTAAGCTATCTTAACTCTCCTATAAAATATAAACTATGTTGACAATAAATTCAAGGTAATGCATGCAGTATCATCAGTTTAAATTTAGTACACACTCACCAAGAGACAAATAAATTTTGAAAGGTGGCTTAAATGGCTGTGTTTCGAACAAGCAGTACAAGCAATACAGCCCACCCAACCTGTTTGATAGAGAACCAGCTGAAACCATGTAATCTACAACCAAAAGAATACCACTTATAAGATCTTCAAGGAGAAATGAAACCATGAAGAAATGATTTGTTTTCTCAATGATAGCAATTCATGCATCAAACTATGGAATATCTTAACACATCACATAAGTTAAAAAAATTTAAAAAAATGAAAGGCTTTCACAAATTCATAATTATCAATGCAGCAAATATTTCAGCCACAGCTTCTAGAAAATGCTTGCTAGTTATTAAACATATTAGTATTTTGTTTTCTCATACTAATCATCTTTAAGATTTTTTGTTTTTTAAAAGAAGAAAACAAGAAAGATAAACTCAAATAGGTATTTTGGTGCACATTTGGTAATTGAGTTATAAATGGAAAAACATATTAATGACGGTAAATTATGCTACAAAATATATAATTATTAAGAATAGAGTTTTCATAAATTTGCTAACAATTAAAATACAAATGGAAAGAAAACATAAATAATTATTTTACCAAATATATTATTATATTATTTCACACAATCTACATAATCTTATAAATATTATAGTATGTGTTGAAGGAAAAACACAATTAGTGTGACTTCGTCAATAAGTTATTGATGAGGGTAATATAGGTATTCTTTAGCCTTATGTAATTATGGAACTGTGTAATTGGTACCCTATATAAAGGGGCTCTTGATTAATGAGAACCCTAATAATTCCCCGTCTCTTTTTTGTCTCGTACCTTTTCTACTTTACTTTTACACTTTTCTGCTTCTACTTTTACACGTTATCAGCACGTATTAGCTCTAAGAAAAAAAATACGATAAATCAGAGAAGGACGACCGTGCAACTCGGAAGAATTCTTTGACAATATATTTTTTTAAGAACGAATCATATCTACAATGTAAGGTATTTTATGATTTTGTCTATTTATTTTGAATTATGCCTCTGAATTCATCTGTTATGTGAATGGAATTCACGTATTGTTGTTGCGTTCTGATAAATGTATTTCCGTTGTTGGGCTTTTGTTAAAAATAAAATAAAATAAAATTTTGCTCTTAGCAAGAATTGAACCTGGGTCCTGCGGGCTCATTGTTTCTTATGCACAAGATTTTCAGCATCGCATTACTTGTATTTTTTGTGTAACATGTACTTATAATATTAATATGTTTATCTTCTATTTAAAAAAAAAAGATTTGCAATTGGTCAAAATCGGACCCAGGTTGGGTGTAATATGTTTAGTTATTGTGCCCGTTCTGCCATACCTACTACTTGACAATACTTGAATTTGTTTTTATTCTTAATAACTATTTTGTTCCTATTTTAAAAAATGCATCACATTACGATATTATTTATTTATTAATATCCTCTAGAGGATTGTTTAATAATATTTATGTGCGTATTCTCGTGATAATGAAAATTCATGAGTAATATAAAATAATATAAACTTGGCATGTGATAAAAGTACTTTCACAAAGCATCGAATACCGTGATATGTGGCCTACGATCATGAAATCTAATTTATATTCTTGAAAAAAAATTTGTAAATCATTACAATTACGTAATCCAGATATCTCCAACCTTATTTTATAAGATGGTTGAACCCACTCGTCCTGAATTTGAAATATTGGACTCAGAAGGAATTGAGTACCATCGTTGGGTTTCTAATAAGGAAATTACTTTCATGGGAAAGGATTCCACATCTACGATCATACCATCCACCGATCCAACATACAAAGAACCGTCTCATAAAATTAAAGTCAATGCCATAATATTTTTGTGACGTCATATGGACCAAAGCTTACGCTGGGAGTACATTGAGTTGAAGACACCCAAAGAACAGTGGGATGCCCTCAAGGGACGTTTTGGAAATATACATGACACTTTGCTTCCAGAACTGACCGTTCGGTGGAATGAAATCCGCTTACTTGACTACAAGAGGGTCCATAACTTCAACAAGGACACATTGCGCTTAAAAGAACGTCTTACCTTCTGTGGAAAGAAAATCACGGAAGATGATATGATACAAAAAACTCTATCCACTTTTCCTACTTCAACACTTATACTAGCGAACCAGTATAGGCTCGAGTATGATAACTAAAGGATTACAACTTTTAATAAGTTGATTAATATGTTTCAAGTAGCTGAGGGACATGATCAGGTTCTCTTGAACAATAATCCTAGACCTGCCGAGACAAAGAAAATTCCCAAAACTAATTATGGTCAAGAGAATAATGGAAATAACCCCAAAGCAAAGGAGACTGAACGTGTTAATCCCTCTCAAAGTGGTAATTATGCACCATGAGGCAGGGGCCATGGGGGCTGCAGTAGAGGCCGTGGAGGCTCTCCCCATGTATGGCGCAAAGATGGTGGTAGCGCCCTAAGTGGCCATGGTAATATTGGGACTGGTGGTTATAAAACCAATGCACCACACGAGAACCCCTCAAAGAAATGAGAGAGAGTTGGGAATGAACCTTGCTATAAATGTGGTGACACTGGGCATTGGTACCAAAAATGTCACGCAAGTGATAAGGTGGCAGCTATCTACAAGAAACTTAGAGAGTCTAAAGAAAAAGACACTCACTATGTGGAAAATGGAGATCTTAACGTTGATGTCAATCTCATGATTGCGGACTTCAATGGCAATAAGAACCTTGCTCAGTCACTTGATGTTCCTCATTTTAAGTGATCTACTTCATCTATTTACTTATATTTCAAGATATTTGTGAAGGCATGATTGCCACGTTTTATTGAGAATATGGAGTTTGGTATTTTTTGAATCAGATTTATTTTGGACAAGATATTTATTTGATTGGCTTATTAATAATTTTGAATTTCATTCTAAAGTATTGAATGTATTCGACTTTATTATTTACAAAACTATGTGCTTTGTTCAAATATAGCAATAAGGTGTGCAAAAATACATCTTACGCATAGAGCTACATATTCAAATGAGAAGTATATCATTCTAGATCGTCCACAACACTCCAATAAATTAGAGGAATTACTCTAACTCGTTCCATGACAGTATCACCACTTTTACAAGGAATATCGCGCGGCGAAATAGAATGCTCAGCTGATAGTGGGACTACTCACACAATTTTAAGTAATAGACGATTATTTATTGAATTAATTCCTTATAAATCATCTGTGACTACGATGATTGGGACATCCCAACTAATCAAAGGGCGACGTACTGCCAAGTTCTTAATGCCTAATGGCACAATGATAACAGTCACAAAAGCTCTATATGCACCTAGAGCAAATCGAACCTTGTTGAGTTTTAAAGATATCCGTGCCAACGGCTATCACATGGAAACTCACTGTGAGAATGGAAATGTGTATATATATATATTACCTCTAATGAATGTGGAAGAAAATACATCTTAGAGAAACTAATGAGTCAATCTAGTGGGTTATACCTCACTACTATACGGATTATTGAATCTTATGCCGTCACCAATAACGAACTATGTGACACTGACTCATATAGGCTTTGGCATGACCGTCTTGGACATCCTGGTTGTGACATGATGATTCGTATTTTTAAAAAACTCACACGGACATCCTTTCTTTCAAGTGACTCATAAAGTGGGATAAAAACGCGATGCACTGCCCAATGTTGGTACTACTGCTACACAAGGGTAGCTAATAACTTCTGAAGTACAAGATGCATTACCTACATCTCACTCTGCCTCAATATCTATCTCAAAGACACATCACTCATTTTGCAAAGCCTGCTCTTTAGCAAAAAAAGGATCGAGACCTTCCTATGCTATAGATACAAAACAAAATATCCCATTTTTACAAAGAATCCAAGGTGATATTTGTGGACCTATTCATCCAGAATTTTTTTTTTTTAAGGAATCAGACTTTTTGACTTTGATTCAAAGGGAGGAGACCGACAATGGAATGGTAACGTAGTTCAACATTTGTATTTTTGAAAATCAAATACGAAACAGATTTTTTTAAATTACATGCGTTGATTGATTTTAAATTGAGACTATTGAACAGGACGCCTATTCCCAAGGACGAGGTTACTACTCCTATTAAAAAGGCGAAGTCGTGGAGCTGGATGGTGATAGTTCAACTGTGAGGAAGCTGATGTTCGATGGCGATGGGGTGTCTTCCACTTCGTCGA
>BMAC01000021.1:473626-505267 GCA_014905375.1 Phtheirospermum japonicum
AAAAAATAACAATAGACAAAATAGTTAGGAAATGTTTTATTCCCCATCATCCTGCACGATCCCCCCAATTCTTGATTCGTCTTCCTCAACAACCCTAGCATCACAGCATTCATCGAAGTTTAGAACTTCCTTATGCACCAATTTTCCACTCTTAGATAGAACACTAGATAAGTATTTTATAGCAAAATATGTATAAAAGACTAATATTTGTAATACTTATCTAAACACAAAAGTTAATAATAATAGAATGATTTTATTAAGTAATTTAAAATCCAAAAAATATCAGATTTTTAAATCACATAAATAATAAATAATGTTTAAGCATATAAAGCTTTCACCCCCAACTTAAATAAACTCAAATATCAAAATCAACATCCAAAATAATACCAACTTTATAATAAACCAAAGTAGAAAAAAAATAGAATAAATAGTTTAGAAATGTTTTAATCCTCATCGTCCTGCACAACTCCTCCAAGTTTAGGACTTCCTTACGCACTGATTTTCCATTCTTAGATAGAACCCTAGATGTCTTCGACGAAAGTGGAAGACACCCCATCGCCATCGAACATCAGCTTCCTCACAGTTGAACTATCACCATCCAGCTCCACGACTTCGCCTTTTTAATAGGAGTAGTAACCTCGTCCTTGGAATAGGCGTCCTGTTCAATAGTCTCAATTTAAAATCAATCAACGCATGTAATTTAAAAAAATCTGTTTTCGTATTTGATTTTCAAAAATACAAATGTTGGAACTACGTTACCATTCCATTGTCGGTCTCCCTCCCTTTGAATCAAAGTCAAAAAGTCTGATTCCTTAAAAAAAAAAAAAAAAGAGAGTTGAAAAATGAAATGTTTTCAAAGATTCTCAAACATTTCAAAAAAAATTAAATAATTTGATAGACTTTACTATCTTTGAAAATCTATAAATTTCGATAATAGTCTAACTCACATCGTTCTTGAAGGTCCACTTGTTGTATTTAGCCACTAAAGATGGGTCGGTAATCAATCGCACAACAGAAAATGCGCTCGATTCATTGTGAACTTGGCCCATATTGACCTTCACCTTGAATAGAACCATTTGATCTATGAGTTTGAACAATTCTTCGGGCAGATCATCATCGGTGAGATTCTACATTGCCAAAAAAGACCACATTAGATTTGTTTAATATACAAAAACCCTTTGCCAAAAGTTATAAAAATTTATGTCCTACCTCCAAAAATTCGACAGGAAGGTCATGCAAGACCTTCCAATCAATTTTTCCAGCCTCCCGATCCCAGCATAGTAGGGATGCGTTAGTCGTGGAGTCAAAAACATCAATCCTTACTTTGTACCTTCATATGAAGACAAACACGATATTAAAAGTTTGTCTAAAAGATTAAGTATTGGGTCAATCATTTACTTCAGTAACCTATTTTCTTACCTAAAGATGCCCGAAGAAATCTGTCTCATGCATCCCCCGCACTTGAATTGATTCTCATCTTCCTCAAACTTTCTATGGTACTTCGTGCATGTGTTGTACCACCAATCATCGATAAACAAACTAATAATAGCACATATCCAAAATGTACACGTCTGTATTGAAAATAGTACTCTATTAAAAAACTAAACATAAAAAATATGAAAAATCTAATAACAAAAAATCCACAACAATTGTACCTCTTCAACCGTATACAAATAATCGGCCGGATGGAAGATGACATTGCCAGAGGCAATCTCGTCAACTTCACTACACGATAGCGTTAAACTACCGCGGCTAAAACTCTTCGTTGGATTAGCCGACCCCTTTGGAATTCTATATTTAATAAAATTTACAATTGAAAATATATCAAATAAACAAAAAACACATTTTTATCAAACAGTAATAGAATGCACACTCAAAAATATACCTGCTTCAAAATTCGACAATTTTCCGGCACCGAACCGGAAGTAACCAACTTTGTCACCTCAAATGAATTCGATAGAGTGATGGAATCTATAATTATAAAATTACAAGTATTTCAATAGATTAACGAATGGTTTAATGAGATTATTTCCTAAAATAGAAATTAAAAGAATTATTTTTTAATTAAAAGTATCTAAAATAATTAAAATAAACAGAATCTAAAAATAAAAAAATGCAATTCTGAAAATTTCCTTAGTATATACAGAATCTAAAATCTATTAAAAAATAGGATTTAAAAACAAAAAATAAACAGAATTTAAAAATTGAAGTATAACACATGCTGAAATTGAAAAATAGTTCAGAATAATAATTCGTATAACAAAACTGCAATTAGAAAATATCTTAGATTATACAGAATCTGAAATCTATTAAAAACATAAAATAAACAGAATTTAAAAATTGAAGTATAACACATGCTGAAATTGAAAAATAGTTCAGAATAATAATTCGTATAAAAAAACTGCAATTAGAAAATCTCTTACATTATATAGAATCTGAAACCCATTTAAAAAAGTATTTAAATACATAAAATAAACAGAATTTAAAAATTGAGGTATCATAATCACATGTAACACGCGGGTATTGTATATTTTTTACACGGGTTTTCCCGTCAAGTTTAAGGTATTTTGATATGCTTTACAACTAATTTCGTGACTTAATGTAAAAAAACTTGAAAATCCGCTATTCTGAAAATCAATCTTATTGTGATTAGAACAAACAACTTTCCTGATATATCACAACTAATTTCGTGACTCACGGTAAAAAGTTTGTAAAATTCTTTATTCTGAAAACCAGTCTTACTGTAATTAGAACAAGTAATATTCTGATTTGTGTGTAAGAATTATTTATTGTGAAAACAAAATAAAAAGTATATTACGATTTGTATGTACCATTTTCAATAATAATCTTTAGGTATTTTTAATGAATATTACTCTTTTCAAATCTAGCATAATATGCGTGTGTCTGCTTCGCATGCTTCGTTTGGCAAATAAAAAGTTCTGGTGTTTCGGTTGCTTAGGTTTCATCCGAGCCTAATATCTACTTAATTTAATATTTTCCCTTTATTGTATCTCACCTAATTTAATCTTTTCATTTTATTATATTTTGCCCAATTTAATATTTTTCTTTTATTATATTTTGTCTAATTCAATATTTTTCTTTTATTCTCCTGATATAAAAATACAAATAATTCATATAAATTTGTAGAAAAGATCTAAGTTAGTTATTTTAATTAAAATATAAATACATAAGATATAATTTTAATTAAAAAAACTATTGTGAAATTATCAAATAAGTAGTGTTTATAATACATATTAATATAATTTTAATTTTGTAATTTTAAATATTCTATATAGGTAAATTAAGATTTATTGAAATAATCTAAGTATGTAACTAAATATTGGTAATGAATTCAATCTAACATAAAAACATAAAATTATAATAATAATAATAATATTATTATTATTATTATTATTATTATTATTATTATTAAATATTGATTAGACATTGGTACAATGCGACACGAGTTGAGAGTATGACACCCGTTTAGGTTTTCAATGTATGTAAGTTATATTATTAATGAATTTAATCTAAACTTTAAATTACAAAATAACTTAATAATAATTAATAAGTAGAGATTAGGCACAGGTTTAGAATGTGATTTCTTTGAATTTTTATATGTATGTAAATAAAATTATTAACGAATTGAATCTAAGCATGAAAATAAAAATATAATAATTATAATAATTAATAAATAAATTAGACATGTACAAGTCAAGGGTTGAGAATACATCATTTGAATTTCTCATTTTACATAAAAAATTATAATTATCGCAAATATTCTTTTATATTTATCTTTTTATAAACCCCGTGTAATACACGGGTATTAAACTAGTTTATATTATATATAAATATATAACATAAATTAATTTTATTGTAAAGTCTTCAATTATTCTAGTGGCCTTCTACAATTAGGGCCTACAAGAAAACTACATAGACATGGATTTAAAATCCAACTATTAATTTAATTCAATTAATTAATTTCATGAGTTTAAATTAATCAATACAATTGACTAATTTAATATATTCCTTTAATTGAGATTTCTAATCAAATTAGATTTAATTACACAATCTAATTATATAATTAAATATTTAACCCAACAATTAAATTAAATTAAAGTCTCATTTAATTAATTCAAATTAGTTAAATTTTCCAACACTTGGAGTTATCAATCTCGAAATATCAACAACCAAAATTATGTGTGACCCTTTTAGGTTCACGACTAACACTAGCAGTAGGCTTACAACTTTTGTAAGTTTATAAATAAAAATTTATTATATTAATTAATCTAATTAATTAATTCTCTTAAGATTAACTCTTTAATTTCAAGAATTTACAAATCATGACAACATCTAGCAAATAGCATGACTACTCGGTGTTAGGTGAAATATCGAGCAAACCTATTTCAATTGCAAGTCCATACATGTACGATCCTTTCGAAAACAAGTTTCCCGATTAAATCTTGGGCATGGATTATAAGTCGAAACCCAATTGATTTAATAACTGTGATTTCATTTCAAGTTTAAGTAATTCATTTATGAATCAATATTCATCGTGCCCTGGCCAAGGACTTTGAATCACAAACTATGAAAACTCACAGGATACTCCCTTGTCCATAGACAAGTGTCGAATTCTATGTTGGCTACAGACAAACCTCCATTCACATCGGTACAATACCCAAAATACCCTTTTACGATTGTGAAGTAATCAAAAGATAAATCTAAGCATTGCATGGTGTGCACAAGGTTACTATCGTACCTTAAGTCAAAGGATTAATCCTGTATTATTGCAATATGGAAAATTCTTATTCGACAGACAAATCTTCTAGTTAAGAATTTCCATCGGGTCATGTTCAATGAACTTGTTCTCTAACAAACACCCACATATATGCACTCGCGTCACAACGCTGATGTTAATGGAATGCAACATCGTTGTCTTACAAGCATGCATCATATGCGCAAGTCTTACCGGGCTATTCAATGTCCTATTTCGAAAAGCCCATTGACTTGGAACGTATTTAAGACCAAAACCTTAGGGGCATGTTACATGATTGCCATCGTATGCGCAACCATATCCCATAGTTTAAATTGGTCCAAGGACTTTATCATATGTGCAATTATAATAAAAGCGAAAACATAAGATAAAGAAAAATGCCTTTATTAATATAATTCCCAATAAAATCATTATACAAGTAGAATAAAATCCAATCTAAATGGAACGTCAGGCACTCTACTCTAACAAAAACTGCCTTTGAGGTTCGATTTCGTCTTACATTTTGCCCCCATCATAAGTTGGTATGGCGGATTTTTGATGATGCCGATCTAGTTTTGTTTATATTCTTATGTTTGACGTGCTATTATCATTATTACAAATTACTTGAAGCAAAAATCTAAAACATAAAAAAAGGATATACATATTCTTATGAAGGGATTTGGTAAAATCTGAAGGTCTATGGTTTTGAAAATAAGTATTAGTTTGTAATGTTGCTTTCAATGTTATCCAATACTGAATACCAACATTAAACAGATTCAGTGTAATAAACAACAGTTTTAGAAAATAGATGTTAAGAACGATGTTAACAACATCAAAACTAACATCAAACAGAGTTAAAAATGTGCAGCGGAGTAAATATAAAAAATAGTTTGAACACAGCAATTAAAAATCCGTTCACAAGTAAAAAATACTTGTGAACTTGGGTGTACAAACCCGAAAACTTTATTACGTTTCTTTGTTCAAGATCAGTACAAAAATATAAGAAGTAATATATGAAAACTAGAGTATCAAACACATGATACTAAATACTTGTCGCCTAGGTTGAACAAACTCTTCTCCGATGGTCACGCAACTTCGAATAGCTTGTCGATTTCGAACAATGGCTTCAAGTAGCTATCTTGCTTGTGTTCTTCCTTGATGCTTTGCGTCGCTCGTTCCTTGCTTTTCCGTGCGTCTCTTGGTTGTGGCAAAGATTAATTTGTCTTGCGTCCTTGTGTTGTCTTAAATAGACAAGTCCTAAAGTCCTAGTCTTGATAAATAAGGAAAATAAATCCTAAACAAAATTTAGGAAACTAATTAAAGTCCTAATCATAAACTAGGAAACAAATAAAGTCCTAAATCTAGTTCCCTAATTTATTTTGAGCCCAAGAAAGCCAAACAACTAAATAAAGAATTATTCCCAAGAATAAAATCCTCAACAGATTTTATAGCTCTTTTATACTGATCCAATGAGTTTTTTTTATTTATTTTAACTTGTTGATAGTGGCATTAGTGACAGCTAACTAAGAAGATCTTAGTTAACGCTTTTCATTCTTCATCACAGTTTGATGGGGTATTAAGTTATTCTTTAGTTCATCGAACTGTTCTGGTGAATTTACTTTATACCCTTCCAATTTCCACATTTGATCATGAAAAAGCAGCAATTGGGACATGAGTTTTCATCACATTAGTAGGAAGGATTGGTTTCGGCGAATGAAATTGCCGCTTCTTATGCATAAATAATCCCAAATCCAGAGCAAAATCTAAAGACTGTTACATTTTTCTGTTAGTGTGAGTGATTAGAATCATTTTCTAATCAAGTGATAACTTATTAAAATAAATAATTTTTTCTTAATAATTGTGGGTTTTATTTCTATTTTTCGATGGAACTGAATTAGATACATTCTTTTTCACATCATAAAGTTTTGAGGAGTTTGGTGCAAAAAAAGTCTTGATTTCATTTCATTTCATATAACTGGTTTTTGTTTCGAACTCATCGATATGTGTTTCTATTTAGTAAATCATATGGCATACCTAATATTACTTCAGTGAAATTACTTCAACTCAAATTTTAAACACCAAGATGTTAATTTTGATGAGGGCAGTGTTTAAGAAAGACCATTAATAAGTTTGTTGTTTTTTTTCCCTCTTTTTATTTTTTGGCTTACAAACTTGCTTACCTATATAAGTGGGAGATAATTTTTTTTTACCTCCTGAACTATGGCCATTTTGACACTTTACCTCCTAAACTTTTTTTTTTTGTGCAAATTACCTCCTGAACTGTACGAATTTTGCACTTAACCTCCCGAACTCTCATTTTTGGTGGAACTTTTGGTCGGATCTTACTCGTATGACATGCACGCTTACATATAAGGGGTAAAACCGACTTTCCATCTCTTACTTATGACTCCTGTTCAAAACAATGACATGTGAGCACTCGTGTAACCTGTTAAAATAATGTTTACATTAATATATGTATACACGTAGGATTTGGATCCTACGTAGTGCTCACGTGCCATTAATTTGAGCGGGAGTCATGAGGAGGTGATGAAAAGTCAATTTTACCCCTTATATGTTAGCGTACATGTCACACGAGTGAGATCCGGCTAGAATTTCCACCAAAAATGGGAGTTCAGGAGGTTAAGTGCAAAATCCGTACAGTTTAGGAGGTAATTTTCACGAAAAAAATATTTAGGAGGCAAAGTGTCAAAATGGCCATAGTTTAGGAGGTAAAAAATATTTTTCTCTATAAGTGGGTCTATTGTTTGACTGAAAGCATGATCCTCATTTTTTCCCCGTAGGGAGCAAGCTTTCAAGCACTTTGGGAACAATCCCATTTTTTGCAAGATCGAGTAATTTTGGAAGTCTATCTCGTAGAGTGCACCACAATGAGGGATCGAGCTGTTGGAATTCGTAGAGACGAACACCATGCTCGTGCAGCGGAAGTTCTAAAATTTTTAAATCCAACAGATCCATCCTGTGAACGAATATAGTTATATAGTAAATAAAAGAGATAAAAGTATGAAACCCTTAAAATAAATCCAAGTCTGAGTTCAACACTAACTCCAACTGCAAGATCCAACTTCAGTGTATTGCTACCGGGAAGAATGCTAGGAAATCCCACGACAGCTCAAGAACTCTCTTAATCTCAAAATCAGGAATTGCCGGTGTTTTCTAAAAACTCTCTCTTTTAGTAATTGTCAACTTATGACTTTATGTTATATTTATACTAGGTACATAAGAGAACCCTAATCCCAAAAAGGATTGAACTGTCCAAGACATGAGCCCAAAACAATTTTAGCCCAAGTACCTTTATTAATATAACATAGATAATTAAATACAAATCCAATTTAATTCAATTAAATAATTTCTATCAAATAGAAATTAACATCATAATTATTAACAATTAAATATTGCAATTCTAAATTGAATATTTAATACTTTCTTGATACACTCTTAAGTCAAAAAAGTAATCGCATATAGTGTGACCCTACAGGCCTTTATATATGACATCGATCTAATGATTATTCAAACAAAACTCTTATACGGCTTAATTGGACGAACTCAATATATAAAGAACATTCACTTGAACCCAGCGAATTATAACCTTTATACAAAACTTTGGTGAAATTCCTTTCATTCTGAATCACTCAATTAAGCTTAAGATATATCCAAGTGTCTATCTCAATGGCTTAATCAATTTATCTCATCTTTATTAGTCGACAACTAGACCATACTCAATTACTATATTGAATATGTCTCTTGCATTGGTCAATGACTTTAATCGACCTAATATAAAGATTATGAGTGATCTCTGTCGAAATTCCAATTGAGGAATGAGTTCTTTATTGGCTCAACTACCACGTTCATTTACATCATGATGCACCCGACATAAGCTGTATCTACCCCGAAAAGGAGTGCAAGCATTGGTCATGATCAAAGTACACCACTCAGTAAACAAGGTGCATATTGACCTCAAGTCGAAGGATTATCACACGCTCTATACACTGATAAGTTTATAGACATACAATAAATACTTATCAATAGGGTTTACCAATACTCTCTAAAGTATACGTGTGTCCATCACGAATAACTATCATTCGCAGTCGTGAGACTAACTGTATTCTCTAAGAATGTGATGCAGACCACATGCCGACATATATTATATTGTCAATATCCCAATCTCGATAATAATTAATCGAGGCTATTTTAAGAGTAATGTTTTATCACTGATATCTCACCATATCAATGACAACATTAACTCTACGAGAACATTTATACAAATAATTGGAAACAATCAAAACAATAATTCAATAAATGCAATGCCTCATATATAACAATATATAAATAATTGTTATCAAGTACAATGTCTTTTATCTATAATTGTCTATAGGACATACTTTCAATCTCCCACTTGGCCTAGAGCCAATCACCTACATATCTAATACCTAGATTTGCAAAATGCTCATCATGTTTCCTAGAACATAATGGCTTGGTGAAAGGGTCATCCAAGTATTCTTCCGTGGGAACATGCTCAATTTTAATTTCTCCTGTCTCTACTATCTCACGGATCAAGTTGTAGAGTCTTGGTACATGCTTGTTTCTGTTTGTGGATCTCAATTCCTTTGCTAGCGCAATAGAACCAATGTTGTCATAATACAACGATATTGATGATAGGAACTACCCCTAATTCTTTAAGAATTTGATAATCGAGACAACTCCTTTAGCTGCCTCTTATGCAACAATGTACTCAGCTTCGATTTATCAAATCAGCGGCAGTAGTTTTCTTGGAACTATTCTAACTCACTACCTCACCATTGAGAATGAAGGCATACCAAGATTGTGACTTGTAGTCATAATGGTCTGTTTGGAAACTAGCATCAGTGTACGCAGTAACTGCCAGTTCCTTTTGTCTACCATAGACTAAAAAATATTCTTTATTTCTTCTAAGATACTTAAGAATACTCTTGACTTCTTTCTAGTATTCTTCCCCAGGATTCTGCTGAAATCTACCAGTCATGCTAAGTGCATATAACACTTTATCTATGTACATGGACTGTGAAAGCCCCAATATTCTATTAGGTCTATCCCGGTAGATCCTAAATTCAAGAATATAACAGGCTTCACCCAAGTCCTTCATCATGAAGGTGCTGGACAACCAATCCCTTACTGATTGCATAACAAGTGTATCATTTCCAATTATCAATATGTCATCAACATATATAATAATAAAAACAATACTCCCTCCATTGTGTTTACTATAAACACATGGATCTTCTTTGTTTCTGACAAAATCAAATGATTTGATTGCTTTGTCAAAACAAACATTCCAACTTCTAGAGGCTTGTTTAAGTCCATAAATAGACTTTTATAGCTTGCATACCAATTTGGGTTTCGATTCAGATATAAAACCCTCTTGTTATATCATATACACTTCCTCGGCTAATTCACCATTGAGGAAAGCAGTTTTAACATCCATCTGCAAAATATGGTAATCATAGTATGCAGCTATAGCAAGTAAAATCCTAATGGACTTGATTTTCGCAACTGGAGAAAAGGTTTCATCATAGTTAATTCCTTCTCATTAACTATAACCTTTTGCTACCAACCTATCCTTGTAGGTTTGTACTTTTCCATTTGCATCGATCTTCTTCTTGAAGACCCATTTGCATCCAATGGGTCTAACCCCAACAGGCAAGTCAACCAAGTTCCAAACATTATTTGTATACATCGAGTCCATCGAGTCCATTTCTTATTTCATTGATTCCAGCCACCTATTTGAGTCAATGTCTAACATAGCTTCAGTGTAAGTTCTAGGTTCATCATCATCTGGAATTTCCATGTCACCTTGACCCTCTACAAGGAGGTTTAGTCTTCCCGGTCGCCTATGAATCCCAGTGGACTTACGAAGTTGGTTATAATGTGTTTGAGCAATTTGAGTGTTCTGATCATGAGAAGGTTCTTCTGTGCTGGATGGTCCAACAATTTTATATTCCTCAGAAGTGTCATCAACATGAACTTCTTGAGGAGGGATTTGTGCAACCATTGCTTAGTCTTCCATTGGTTGCGATGATAAATTTTGCATTACTGCATCAATTCTATCAATGCTCCCACTAACTAAAGATTGTCCTCTAAGTGACAAATCTTCACCATAGGAATGACCAGAAGCTCCCACTGAATTCTTGTCTAGGTCATTAGACAAGTTTTCAACCTCCATGTCACTTTGTGGTTCTTGAGTCTCTTCAAGTTCTATCTTATTTCGACTTCTTTCCTTGTAGACATAGTCTTCGTCAAGGAAAGTTGCTTGCCTGGAAAAAATGACCTTATGTTCTCCGGAAAGATAGAAATATTATCCTCGCGTTTCTTTAGGATACCTCACAAAATAACATTTCTCACTTTTAGATTCCAACTTGCCAGTAAGCATCTTTTTTACATATGTGGGGCAACCCCAGGTTCGCATGTGCATGAGTGATGGATTCTTGCCAAGCTATAACTCATATAGAGTTTTATCCACTGACTTTGATGGAACTCTATTCAGAACATAGATTGAGTTCAGTAGAACATACCCCCGTAGGTATGTTGGAAGATCTGAGAAACTCATCATGGATCTAACTATATGTAATAAGGTTTGATTTCTCCTTTCAGAAAAACCATTCATATGTGGTGTTCCAAGAGGCGTCCATTGCGATTGGACTCCATGAAGTTTTAAGTAATCGAGAAACTCTTTACTCAAGTATTCTCCTCCTCAATCCGATCGAAGAGTCTTAATACCCTTTTCCACTTGTTTCTCAACTTTTAAATTATACTCCTTAAACTTCTCAAAAGCCTCTGACTTGTGCTTCAAAAGATACACATGTCCAAACCTAGAGAAGTCATCAGTAAAAGTAATGAAGTATGAATAACCACCTCTAGATTGAGTAGGAAAAGGTCCGCAACATCGGTATGAACTAGCTTAAGTACCTTTTTTGCTCGTATGCTTTTCCCAGAAAATGGCTTGTCGGTCATTTTTCCTTTGAGACAAGATTCGCATTGTCCATAAGACTCAAAATAAAATGGTGTTAAGTAGTCTAACTTTCGTAACCTTTCGGTTCTTGTTTTATTTATGTGACCAAGCCTACAATGCCATAAGTAGGTGGGATTACTCATATTACTTAACTTTATACATTTGTTTTGCACACTGAGAATGTCACGACTACAATCAAGAACATATAAACCATTCACAAGTGGAGCATCTCCATAAACAATACCATTATGCGTGAATAAACGATTATTATTAGCAAAATGGAAGGAAAACCCTTCAATGTCTAACATCGGAATGGAAACAATATTCTTCGTAATCTATGGAACTAAATAAAAATTATATAAATTTAGTCTATAACCCGAAGGTAAATCTAATCTATAAGTCCCTACACGCTCGACAACAACCTTTTCTCCATTTCCCACTCGCAGGCAAACTTCCCCCGGTCTAAGCATCCTGCTG
The DNA here is from genome assembly GCA_014905375.1 of Phtheirospermum japonicum. Taxonomy (NCBI): domain Eukaryota; kingdom Viridiplantae; phylum Streptophyta; class Magnoliopsida; order Lamiales; family Orobanchaceae; genus Phtheirospermum; species Phtheirospermum japonicum. Next base: position 485,860 of record BMAC01000021.1, read on the forward strand.
TCACTTAGCCCCTGCACATTATTAAAAATGTGTGAGCCACATCCGGTATCAAATACCCAACAGCGAGAGTTATTAATAGACATATTTATTTCAATGACAAACATACATGAGGAGGCGGAAACATCTAATGTTTTCCACTTCTTGCAGTCTCTCTTCCAATGTCCCTTTTCTTTGCAATATAAGCACACATCTTATGGGCACCTCCTTTTGGCTTCAAAAGTCGTAGGCTTAGGCCCAGCCTTAGTTTTCCTTTTCTGCCTTTTCTTACCTTTCAGGTTAGATCTAGCAGATGTACTCACCATGAGTACAGCTTTGCCCTTTGAGGTGGAAGACTCATATGTCTTAATCATTTTATGAAGCTCGGGAAGCTTCTCTTTCATGTTGTTCATATTATAATTCACAATGAAGTTTTTAAATGAACTAGGAAGCAAATTCAAGATCAAGTTAAGTGAGACATTTTCAGGTAGGCTCGTTCCAATCGAAGCCAACCTCTCAATCAACCCTATCATCTTCAAGACATGTTCAGACACCTAGCCCCCATCATGAAGTTTGCACTTAAAGAGATCTCTTAGTATCTCATACTCCATAGTTTGAGCTTGCGAAGCATAGAGAATCTTCAAATGCTCCAATATTTCATAAGGGGTCATGTGTTTATTCTGCCTCTATAATTCCGTTGTTATCGCAGTTACCATAACACACTGTGCCGAAGTTGCATCATCCTTATGTTTACCATGAATATCCATGTCAAACTTGGCATAATCAGGAGAATCTTTATCAGGAATCTCAGGAACAGGTGTGTCCAACACATACTTAATCTTTTATTCTCTCAGAACTAAACACAGATTTTGCAACCAATCCATAAAGTTTTGTCCAGTCAACTTGTTCGTTTCAACCAAGCATTTCAATGATAAATTCGATATCTTAAATAATCTAGAGATATTAAATAGAGCGGGAATTAAAACTCTAATTCTAATTCCTATGATCACAATTATTTGATAATTAAAAAGGACTTTAATAATTAGCTCCCACTATTTTAACATATTCTATGACCCCATGGTAGAATACGGACTCATATCAAATATGATCATAGTGAGCCAAGATCTATATTCATACTACTGCAGCCTCTGCTAGGGCTGATGACCACAATAGCATAACTGGTAGGTGTCCAAACCAATTAAAGACAATTATAACTCCTGGTCGATCAAATCTAATCCCATCTTATGCTCTTAGTTTGTTCCGACGCTAGGGCAACAAGAAAGAAATAAGTAAGTTAACCCCATTACACGATTAAAAACATATGCATCTATGAGAAATTCTTAACCTCGTCGACCGGAGCAAGCACTAGGGTGCAAGTACTCATGGACAAAAAAGGTCTCATACTCACCCAATTTTAAAAGACAGTGCGTGCATCGAAGATGTGACTCATATTTTATTGGGGAACATTTATTGGGGTTTAACAATTAACAAGATCCAGATGAACAGTAAATAATTATTGGGCGTCGCCTACCCATAATTTATAAGCAAACGGTCCGACAAATATTTGGGCGCCACCTACCCAGAGTTTGTAAGCAAACGGTCCGACAAATACTGTGCGCCGCCTACCCAGACAATATATGCGGACTCTATACTAAATAGTAATATACGAGTCACATAGACAATTAGGACAAGTAGTTGAACAATTCCATAATTGAATTAAAATTCAGAATTTCAATTTAATTCACATTATCAAATAATGCAATAATATAATAATAGTCATGGGTTAATCATTTAAATTTAGAAAATTTAAATTCCAAATTTAATCTAATTTCTAAATTACTTTAAAAGGTTTAAAATTTAAAAATTATTAAATTCCAAATTTAATTCTTATCATATTTTTTAAAAAAATAATTCTCCAATTTAGAAATTAATTAAATTCTAAATTTAAAATTAATTTCTAAGATAATTTAAAAGATTTTAAGCAAAATATAATTTTTCAAAATTTTCAGCACAGCCAAACAGCCCCTTAATAATTTTGTGAAAGTTTTAAGGTCTTTTCTGCAGTTTCTGAAAATATTAATAATTACAAAAATGCCATTTGGTCTTAATATAATTTTCTGGAAAGTTCTTGAGGTCAGAACGTAATTTCTGGAAAGTTATGGGCAGCCTCGCAGTTTTCTAAAAACTTAGGACAATTCTGTGATTTCATACATTTCTATAATTACATTCAAGCCCAAAACTATATCAAATACTCAAAGATTTTACCCAAACCCTAAATCGGATTTAGGGCTTTCGATTCAGGCCTCGTCGGCCACCGCAGGCGGCGCCAAAGTTCGCCCGATAAAGAGGCGAAGCCGCCGCTAGCAGAGGCCCGCCGGAAAAGCTCCCGGAGCCACCGGAATCGAGAGGAAGCAGTCGCGAGCGGATGGCCAAGTACCGCCACCCCGTCGCCACCTCGTCTTCAGCCGCTGTGAGCCCGCCATCTGGAGATCGTCCTCTGCCCAGCAGGAGCTTGCTCCGGCAACTGGTGACACCTAAGATGCCAACCAGTTGGAGGCACGGTCGGAGTAGGTACGGCCGATTCCGTTTTCCAGTTTCGCAATTTTTTTATATTCATCAATTCAATCAAATTATATTAAAACAAAACTGATTAATTAAAACTATTTTAATTAACCCTTTAATCAAATTAAAACCAATACAACTATAATAAATCAATGATTAATATTATAAAATTATAAACATGTTGTCACAGCCCCGAGCTCTGATACCACTTTTGAAACTCGTAGAGACGAACACCATGCTTGTGTAGCAGAAGTTTTAAAATTTTTAGATCCAACACATCCATCCTGTGAACGAATATATTTATATAATAAATAAACGAGATAAAAGCATGAATCCTTTACAGTAAATCCAGGTCCGAGTTCAACACTAAGGTATCCACGCAATTAATTCTCCAACTGCAAGATCCAACTTCAGTGTATTGCTACCGTGAAGAATGCTAGGAAATCCCAAGACAGCTCAAGAACTCTCCTAATCTCAAAATCAGGATTTGTCGGTGTTTTCTAAAAACTCTCTCTTTTAGTCATTGTCAACTTATGAATTTATGTTATATTTATACTAGGTACATAAGAGAACCTCAATCCTAAAAAGGATTGGACTGTCCAAGACATGGGCCCAAAACAATTTTAGCCTAAGTACCTTTATTAATATAACATAGATAATTAAATCCAAATCCAATTTAATTCAATTAAATAATTTCTATCAAATAGAAATTAACATCATGATTATTAACAATTAAATATTACAATTCTAAATTGAATATTTAATACTTTCTTGATACACTCTTAAGTCGAAAAAGTAATCCCATATAATGTGACCCTACAGACCTTTATATATGACATCGACCTAATTGTGATCCAATTAAAACTCCTAGACGGCTTAGTTGGACGAACTCAATATATAAAGAACATTCACTTGAACTCAGCGAATTATAACCTTTATACAAAGTTTTGGTGAAATTCCTTTCATTTCGAATCACTCGATTAAGTTTGAGATTTATCCAAGTGTCTATCTCAATGACTTAATCAATTTATATCACTTTTATTAGTCGACAACTAGACCATACTCAATTACTATATTGAATATGTCTCTTGCATTGGCCAATGACTTTAATCGACCTAATATAGAGATTATGAGTGATCTCTCTCGAAATTCCAATCGAGAATTGAATTCTTTCTTAGATCAACTACCACCTTCATTTAGACCATGCTGCACCCAACACAAGCCGTATCTACCCCGAAAAGGATTGCAAGCAATGGTCATGGTCAAAGTACACCACTCAGTAAACAAGGTGCGTATTGACCTCGAGTCGAAGGATTATCACACGCTTTATACACTGATAACTTATCAGTAGGGTTTACCAATACTTTTTAAAATATCCATGTGTCCATCACGAATAACTATCATTCACATTCGTGAGACTAACTGCATTCTCTAAGAATGTGATGCAGACCAGATGCCGACATATATTATATTGTCAATATCTCAATCTTGATAATCATTAGTCGAGGCTATTTTAAGAGTAATGTTTTATCATTGACATCTCACCATATCAATGACAACATTAACTCTACGGGAACATTTATACGAATAATTGCAAACAATCAAAGAATAATTCAATAAATGCAATGCCTCATACATAACAATATACAAATAATTATGATCAAGTACAATGTCTTTTATTTATAATTGTCTCTAGGATATTTATACTTTCACGAGCGATCCTGCGTATCTTAAGGAGCTGAATCATCAAAATGATCCAGAGGTAGTCATAAGGTTGTTCGAGAGCCAACCTTCGCTATATTCTAATCCTTCAGCTCTTGCTGAATATGTCAAGGCGTTGGTTAAGGTCGATCGGCTCGACGAAAGTGAGCTGCTCAAGACATTGCACCGAGGTCAATCATGATATTTTTGCTCTAACTTATCCCATCTAGTATTTTTGTTAAGAGAATTTAAAATTTTTATGGAAACTGGTTGATTTGCATGAGCTATAAATTTATTGAAATTTATGAATATAGCCCTTATAAAAACCCCAAGTTCCATAATATATTTACTATTAAGTGATGGTGGTTCGTTATTAGAGTAATATTTAGGAAAATCAAATGATGATGGTTGTAGGGTTTATCGTAATGAATTACGTCAGCTATATGATTTTGCTATAGATTACGGATATCTATTTGAATTCAGGATCTGGTTATTGGATTTGCTTTTATCTGTTTAATGACATTGAAAAAAATCCTTCAGTTATCCACGGGCTATAATGTGAAGTCTATTTATAATGCCTTTGATCAGTACATACATGGAGTGGCAGCCAAAGGAGTCCATTACTTTCATCGCCCCGGACCAACTCTCCAGGATGTTGGCTTTTCCCTCCTTCTGGTAAAGCATGATTTATTTATTTTTAAATGTTACAACTGTCTGGGGATTTCTTCTTATGCTATATGAATTTTCCAACTGTAGGAGCTTGGGCCAGAGAAAGATTACGTCACTCAAGCCATTTTTACCTCCATTTTTCTGGCTTTCGTCTTGGTTAGTTTTTGCCTTTTGTTTTTTAATACCAAAAATAAAATAAAATTCAGTCCAAGTATAATATTCTAAGTGTTTGTGATGATGCACGCAGTGCACTTTCCATCCTTTCATTTTGAGGAGCAAAAAGATCTACACTGTCTTGATATGGTGCCGGGTCACTAGTACAAAAACAGGATTCAAGAACAGGGATTTATGAACTCCTCAGGAGGCGGCGTTCTTAAATGTCAGGCGGTGTCATTTTTGTACTAAAAGTGTCACATACGAGAACGTCTTTTCCAAAGACGTTCTGGTATACTGGATATCCAGAACGTCGTTAAAAAGACGTTCTCGTATGTCTAGATATCCAGAACGTCGTAAAAAACGACGTTCTCGTATGTTAAATATCAAGAACGTCTTTGAAAACGACGTTCTCGTATGTTAAATATCAAGAACGACTTTAAAAACGACGTTCTCGTATTTTAAATATCGAAAACATCTTTAAAAACGATGTTCTTAAAAGTAATATCCAGAACGCCTTTAAAAAGGCGTTCTCATATATCATATTATTTCTGTATTAAAATTTACCCACAAATCTAATTTTTCTAATTAAAAAATAAAACAAAAACCCTTATCTCTCCCTTCCTCCCCCGATATCTCTCCTCTGCCATTTCCTATTACAATCCCCGATCCATCTCTCCTCTGCCAAAATTTTATACTCCCTCACACAGCAGACGGCGAGAAGATCTAACAGAGGCAAGGCACCAAGGAAGAAGCTGGCGACTAGGGCGCGGGCTCACTGAGAAAATCTGCTCCGACGACTGGAGGCGTTAAGAAGTCCCATCGCTTCAGGCCAGGGACGGTTGCTCTCTATGAGATCCGCAAGTACCAGAAAAGACCAGGTTCGATTCTAATTAATTAGACGGGCCAGAATGGGTAAGTGTATTTTAAATTATGTGGAGATCTGAATATGGTGCACTGACATGGCAGTGATAACTAGTTTTAAATTAATTGTGAAGGTTTTGAAATTCCACAATATGCGATTCCTTGTTTGAAATCTGGGTTCCTATTTCGATCTTATTGTTTGTCTTTTGATTCAATCTATTGGCGTTCCTTTTGTAATTTAAGGGACCTCCGTTGTTTGAGGAAAAGGGAAAAAGAAATATTGTGATTTAAGCGATGAACCCAAGTACGCCGTCATCGAGTGATGGAGGAGCTGGATCGGCCGAATCGACTGCGCCTAGAAGAAATTCCAAGCGACCCAAGTTTAATTTTTCTTTACCCGCTTTTGATTTTTTTATTCCTTATCGTTTTGTTGTATCAGGTTCGAGTACGATTTTTTTTTTTGGTTGTGTGTGTAAATTGATGAGAGTATGGATTAGGAGAATTTAGGGGAAATGATTTGTTTTGATTGGATTGGAGTGAGTTAAACCTACTAATTGTTGAAAGTTTCCAAAACTAGTTATGACTTTGTCAATCCTAATTTCTGGATTTTTTTATTTTTTTTATTTAGATTTTTTTTTGGGTATTATCCTGTTGATGATCTGTCATTTCTTATCCATGGTGTCGATATTTGTGTAAACGAGAAAATATTTCATTGCATATAATTATGGTGTAATATTTCATATTTCCTCGATTTGTTTTTTTTCTTCGATGTCAAGAACCATAAGGTTGGCCTTTTCTTGATATTGTTATCCTAATTGTGTTGTGATGTATACTCGTACAGATTGAGGGACCAAAATCTCCAGAGGAAATGGTAACAATATTGCAGAGAGTGCTCGAAGAAAGTGCTCCAGTACTTGTTTCAGCGAGGATTGAAGCTGAAGAAAGAAGAAACAATACACGTCTGAGGGAAGAACAGGATGCTGCTTATCGAGCAGCACTTGAGGCTGATCAAGTATGCTTCATTTTGTGTATGTTTGTGTTTTTGTTTCGTTTTGTTATTTCATTTCTTTTTTTTTTTAATATCTTCTTCCTTACTTTCTTTCTTTTTCCCGGTATGTGTGGTCATATCAATATTTATTATGGTTTCTTATCCGCACTGCTCTAAGTTATTATTGTTTAGCTGAATTATCATTTTTAACCTTTGTTCGTGTTCTGCACTAGGCAAGGGAGAGGCAGAGGAAAGAAGAGCAGGAAAGGCTGGAGCGTGAAGCTGCTGAAGCCGAGAGGAAAAGAAAGGAGGAGGAAGAGGCTCGTGAAAGGGCAGCGCAAGAAGCTGCTGAGAGGGAGGCTGCATTAGCTAAGATGCGTGAGGAGAAAGCTTTGTCGCTGGGTGCTGAGCCTGAGAAAGGGGCTGATGTTACCCAAGTAAGCTCCATCTTCTCCCTCTATCGCTGAATGATATAGCTCTATATTGGTAAATAATGGTTGAAAATCACCAAGGAAATAAAATTGAAAACAAACCTCAAATCATAATAAATACACGAAGTCAATATTCAGAAGCATAATATGAATTCATATAATATCACAAGGACTATCCACTTGTATGTTCATCTTTGGGGCTTAAGATGGAGATTTGACTTGAGAATATGATTTACACTTTGGTTTATTCTTCCTTAAAAACTGAATTAGATCTAAAGTGCGTATTATTGTAATATAGATGGATTGAAATTGATTTCGGCCTATTGTGATTTAGTATGACCTTGAATACTTAAAAGATAGTATTGTTGTTAATTATATTGTTTGAGCTTAAACGGCCTCTTCCTTTTTAAAAGCTCATTTTGACTTATATATGTTAGTTAAATTCTTAAAAGATTTTTAGAAACTCGAAGTTTCACTCCTCATCAAATATTTCACACAGACAAAGTTTCTTCTTGTTTTAATCATAATGGCATGCCTAGATCATTTACATGTATCAATTTGATTCGAACTACTGAAATTCTTTGAAAGCGTGTTGTATATTTGCATTTGTTAAGTACTTTGTGATCCGATATAAAGAACTTGCAAATTTTAATCACAAGGATTCAAGTACTTAATTGCGTAGGTATTTTGTTTACACGTTGCTTCTAGAAAAACTAGAGCATGATTAAAAATAAAAATGTTGGGGCTGTTTTAGGAAATAATAATAATGCAGAAGATACAAGTCATTTAATAAATAGGATACTTATTTTCTAGATCTTAGGAAGATGGTCCCAAGTACTCTCTTGTCGGGGCTTCTAAATAAAAGAACTGAATAATTACATAAACTATCCCTGTATTAGGCTCATCTTTCTTGCTCTGTGTGCTGTGTGTTCTCCAGTATGCATTTAATCTGCATTTCACTCCCAACTCTTCTTAATCATGTTAGCCCAGAAATGTTCCTAGCTTTTGAATTAGAACAATAAGCACCCATCCAGTAATTCTCATAAATCAGTATATAAGCAAAAAAGCAAATGTTGAGCCAACAATGCACAACTATAAATATGTCAAATGCCGAGAAGTTATTCAGAAACACACTATTTAAGTGAAAATGGTGAAAAATAACATTAATTTTAAAAATAAATAAATAAATAAATAATAATTCTCCAATTTCTTTGTATCCTTTGCACACATTTTTCAAGAATCTTGTTCAAAAATGAAAATAAATTGAACACACAAAACACACATATGCAATACAGTTCATGTTACATAATGTTAAATTAGAAGGTCTATGGTTTTAAGAATAATTCTCAGATTCACGATGTTGTTAGTCAATGTTTAACAACATTGATTAGCAACATCGACCAGAGTAGAGTATAAACTATGCAGCAGAATAAATCGATAAGAACACGAGATAACAAATTCAGTTCATACGTAAATACTTGTGAACTTGGGTGTACAAACCCGAAAACTGTGTTACTTTCTTGTTCACGTTCAATTCAAAAATATAAAGTAATATATGAAAACTAAATATCAATAAACTTGATACTAAATACTTGTTGCCGGAATGGCAAGTTCTTCTCTGTTGGTCACGCAACTTCGAAGAGCTTGTTAATCTCGATCAATGGCTCCAATTAGTTCTTCGTGTTCTTCTTTCTTGCTTTGCTGTCTTGCGTTCTTGTCTCGTGCGGCCTTCTCACAAGAAATCCATGCGTAAAATCAATTTGTCCAAGCATTAGGAATCCTTGTCTTAAATAGACAAACATAAATTTCTAAACTTGGTAAATACCTAAAACACATCCTAAACACAATCTAGGAAACAAATAAAGTCTTAAACATAAACTAGGAAACACAATATATTCCTAAATCTAGTTTCCTTACTTATTTTGTGCCCAAGAAAGGCAAATAACAAAATAGGAATTATTGCCAAGAATTAATTCCTCAACAATCTCCCCCTTTTGCCTTTCTGGACAAAACACTACGACGCAAACACAAATGACAATAAAATACTAACTCCCCCTAAGTTAGACAACTCCCCCTAAACAAAACACCCAATGTTGTTAAAATTCAAACCAACATTCCAAACCAACATTGTTCAGAAAACAAAATAAACTAACAAGGAACTTAATGACCTCGAGCCCTCTTCGAACGTCGAGGGGATGTCGAAAAACCTTCATCCTTGTGCTTCCTCTTCTTCTTCTGCTGCATTTTCATTATTCTCTTCAAAGCCTTGTTATGTACGCGAATTCACTTCCTCAGATTCTCTTGAGCAAAGCTCGCCAAGGCTTCAGCAGCAACAGCATCTTCAGCATCATCTTTATCAGCAGCATCAACGTCATTCTCATTCTTGGCATTATCCTCAGCAACAGCATCTTCTTTATCAACATATTCTCCCCCTATGTCCGCGTAAACTTCCTCTCCCCCTTTTTGACCAGAAAGGGAAAGGGCCTCCAAAAGCGAGCTACGAAGCGCCTGTAGCTGAGAACTCTGGAAGTTAATGGAAGCAACATGCGCACGCAGGAGCTGCGTAGAAATGCGGACCATGTTGGGTCGACCCTCCCAACATCGCTATCAACATCAGCCTGAAATGGAGCCTGCCAAGGCAAATCAATCACCCTATCACCAGTAGTATGTTGGCCTCGAAAAGCAAACCAATCCGCATCACCAATGAGAACATCATCTGGAAGAAGCGTCAGACCTTGGTTCTTCAACAAGCCGAAAATGAGAGAGGAAAAACACAACGAGGCGGCAGACCTTGATGTGGCAAACTTAGTAACAATATCAAAAACATGTTGTCCGAAACTGAATTTCAAACCCTTCCCAAGCTTAAACAAAAACTGGGCTTGCGGTCGAGTAACACACGTAGTGTTTTTGGAAGGGAACCAGTTGCAAAGAGCTACCTTGTGCATAATAGAATAAAGAGACGAGAGCCTAGTGCTAGGCAGTTTCTCAAACCAAGAATGCACCATACCAACAGACAAAAAAGACACAACCTCATCCATATCATCCACAGTAGATCCACCCGAAAAGGTTCAGTTCTAAATAACTCATCAATCAAATCAGGGGTGAAAACAAATATTCTACCATGCACAAAAACTTTTCCATAGTTCACAGAGCTCAAATCAACAATCGAGGGCAGCATGTTCGCATAGAACTCAAGAACTATGTCTCTAACAAATAGGGCGGCAGTAGAGACTGTGAAATACATACCGTGAAAATAGAGGTAGGCTATCAGGTTGTGGCGTTCAAGTAAATTAACCGGCACTCTCCTCTCAGCAATCATGTGGCGAGTTTGATAAGTATCAAACAACTCAGCAGCTTCAGCAGTTAGAAACTTCTCTGAAAAGGGCTCCATGTCCTCAAGCTCGGGTGTCAGAGTAGCAGTTCTAGAAGAGGACTGGGACTGAGCCGATGCATTAGAAGAAGGCGGCGAGGGAGCAGGAGTGGTTCGTTGGACAGAAGCGGTGCGGGAGGACGAAACAGACTGCGAGCGACGCGATGTTGGTAAGGGGGTACCAACATGACTGTCAACGTCGTCCGTTGCAGCAGCCTTCTTTTTCTTCTTGTCCTTTTTGCACGCAGTAAGAAAATCTTTCAGGGGCACATCCAACGAAGAATCAGGGGAATGTTCAAAAAGACCCGTATCAAACTCAGGTGTAGCAGCACGAACGGGAGACGACGGGGGATCAGCGGCAGGCGGCTTAGCGGGACTGGTGACTTCGTCGGTGATAAAATCCAGCACCGTATATGGAGGGGAGGAATACTCAGTCGTAGAGGACTTAGGAGATACTTTGACCTTTGGTTGACCTGATCTCCTATCGGCTTTGCGCACAAGCTGTTTTCGGCGAGTAAACTTCTTTGCCGGCAAACTCTGGGCAGAAGACGGCGGCGGCACAGACCCCTCGACCGGAGAAGCAGGCACAAAGTCTTCATCATCAGGGTCGGACATCACAGTGACATCCTCCTTGAGGTTCATATGTTCGATAGGCACGGTGCGGCGCGGCCTTGCCTTGCTTTTCGGGACAGCGGGCGGCACAACGTCGGGCGGAATGTTGCGCAGGCGCCTAGACCGCTTCAGGGTTGGGTTCCCCACGCGTCCAAAAGTCTCAGCCACAAATGCCAAATCCGGGGGATTATCCACGTCAATTTCGTTCCCGGGTTGTCCAGGGTACACTTGAGCTACTGGCGTGGCGTCGACCGGTGATGGAACGGGCACAGTCGCACGGGAATCAGACATAGGCGATAGTGGTGGCGATGTTGATAGTGTTGGGTTTGAAGAACTTCCACCACCAACTTCCTCACGAATATCAAGGCCACCAACTCGTGGATACGGCAACGGGACCTGTTCTCCGGAGCGGCGAACTTCTTCAGGCAGTTCTGGGACAGACGACGACGGCGGCGGTGAACTGGACATCATGCAAAATCTCACAGATACACAACCAACAGGAAAATCGAGAGAATTTGAGAGGATTAAGGATTCTGGAGAGTTTTATTTCGAAAGGGGTTTTGTGAGCAAACGGTAAAAAGAGGTCAGCTTTTTATCCCCCAAAAAGTGACCGTTGTACAAGGAGAGAGAAGGTAAAAATAAAAGGAAAATTCCTAAAATTTCTCACCGGTTGATATTAGGAGTAAAATACGATTTTTTTATTTCCTTTTTATAAAAACTCCACTCCCCCTCAGTTTAGGCAACACTAACACACGAACAAGCTCATTAACTTTTCAATTATCCCCTTTTTTTTTTTAAATAAAATTGCACAAACCGAGCTACAAAATTGGCCGAAATACAAAGCTGAATTTTAATGAACCATCAGCACAGTTGTAACTATTTTAATTTTCACTCACCAAATTCACCTCGTTATTACTTGTCCAGCCGTCCGATTTTAACCCCACTGAAACACTCAGTTAGCTCAATTCAAAACGAAATTAAGAGATTTCAAGTAAGACGAAAACACAAGAAACAAAACGCACATCAAGAAGGCTTCTTCACAAAGTATGAATGTCCTACAGGATGCCTAGAATTCATGACCTAAAAGATTAAACAAAAACATATTCAGATTTTGGTGTCTTGATCCAATGTTGCTTTTTATTACTAACAACATTACGAACCAACATTGCCTTAGGTGAAGTCAATGGAAACTTACCCCTTAACCCAAGTTAATGACTACGTCAAGATCTCTCAAGAAGGTAATTTTTAAAGATTGGAGCATTTTGAGTCCAGATTTTCTTCATCCTTGAAGGGATTTAAATCTTTTAATCTTCAGCCATTGCTGGTAAATACCTCTTGTTTTTGGACCTGGGAGAAAGTCAGTTTCTGCGGGCAAGTCCCACAATCACCCAATTGAAGAGGTTGGTTCTTTTTGTTATTACTTTTATTGCAACACAGGACCTTATTGCACTTTCAATCAAACTCAATCATTATGATTATGTATGAAAAGAAAGATAAAAAATGCATGCAAAAGTATACAGATGTTGTGACTGATGTTGATAAGTGGTGTCACAACATCACAAACCAACATTGGTTAGATAATGCACATATCGAGATCTCTTCTCAAACGAGAGAAGGTCTCGAAATCTAATGCCTTCGTGAAGATGTCAGCTAGGTGATTATCAGTTCCAATATGTTCAAGGCTTACAATCTTCCTCTCAACTAAGTCTCGAATGAAGTGGTACCTTATGTCAATGTGTTTTATTCGAGAATGCTGGACTGGATTTTTGGAGATGTCAATGGTACTGGAATTGTCACACAACACCGTCAAGATACTACTGTGCAGACCGTAGTCTTCAATCATTTGGTTCATCCACATTAATTGTGTGCACGCACTTCCAGCTGCAATGTACTCGGCTTCAGCTGTAGAAAGAGAAATACAATTTTGCTTTTTGCTGTACCAAGAAATTAGGTTATTACCCAGAAAAAAACATCCCCCAGTAGTACTCTTTCTATCTACCAAATCTCCAACCCAATCCAAATCAGTGTACCCTATAAGTTCAGTACCTGTGTCTTTTGTGTACCACACACCTAGTTCAGTTGTACCAGCAATGTACCTAATAATTCTTTTAACAGCTTTCAAGTGTGACTCTTTTGGATTAGACTGATATTTAGCACATAAGCACACACTATACATCATATCCGGTCTACTTGCTGTCAAATACAACAAACTCCCTATTATACTTCTACGCATGGTGTTATCAACACCCTTACCAACATCGTCCCTAGACAGCTTCACAGTTTTGCCCAACGGCGTTTTCTTGACAGTGTCACTCTCTAACCCAAACTTTTTGACTAAGTTCTTTGCATATTTAGTCTGGGAAAGAAAAATACCGTCATCAAACTATTCTATTTGTAAACCAAGAAAGTATGAGAGGTTACCTTCTATGCTCATCTCGAATGTATCGGACATCCGAGTAACAAACTCCTTGACCATCTCCTCGTTAGTGGATCCAAAAATAATATCATCAACATAAATTTGGACGATTAAGATGTGCTTATTGGATTTAAGAAGGAATAAAGTTTTATCAACTTCCCCTCGTCTAAAGTTCAAATAAAGAAAATGTTGAGTTAGCCTTTCATACCAAGCTCTTGGAGCTTGTTTTAAACCATAAAGAGCCTTTTTCAGTTTTAAAACAAAATTTGGTTTTTGAGGATCCACAAATCCTTTAGGCTGCTCAACATACACTTCTTCACTCAATACTCCATTTAAAAAAGCACTCTTAATGTCTATTTGATGCAATGAAATCTTCATATAACACGCAACAGAAAGCAAAAGCCTTATCGACTCAATGCGGGCAACAGGGGCAAAAGTTTTTCAAAATCAATTCCTTCAATTTGCGTATACCCTTGTGCAATAAGTCGTGCTTTGTTCCTCACAATGTTCCCAGCCTCATCAGTCTTGTTCTTGAATATCCACTTTGTTCCTGTCACATGGGAATTTTCTGGTCGTGGCACCAAATCCCAAACATCGTTTTTGGCGAACTGGTCCAGCTCCTCTTGCATTGCCCGAATCCAGAACTCATCCTTGAGTTCATCCTCCACTCGCTTGGGCTCTATTTTAGAAAGATACAAAGACTCACGAATCTTAGAACAATTAGTAGATAAACATACATACTTGACCAATTCCTTGAAATTAATCTGTCTCCGTCTTGTACTTCTTTCGTCTAAATCACCAATAACTTGGCCCATGGGGTGGTTTTTCTGGATTCTGGATGGAACATCCCTCTAATGAAGATCAATGGGATCAGCTGGATCTTCTTCTTCTGAATCAGAATCAGAATCTGCGACTTATCTTGATGTTGTTACTGATGTTGGTATCCCAGTATCAACATTGTTATCAACATCACTCGAATCTCTGAGTTCAACACCTGCATCTTTTTTCTCAATACCTGCACCATCAATTGACGTAGGAGTGACACTACCTTGAGGGTTTTGATCATAAACCAGATCATTATCCTCGGCAGGCTTGACTCCACTCGTTAGATCATCAAACTTGACGATTACTAACTCAAACATGCTTCGAGTTCGAAGGTTAAACAACCTATATGCATGACTATTTTGGGAATAACCCATGAAAATGCACTTATCACTTTTTGAGTCAAGTTTAGCTAGATAATTTCTATCGTTAAGCACATAGTAAATACATCCAAAGACATGAAAATAACTCAAATTAGGTTTCTTCCCAATCAATAACTCGTAGGGAGTTGCACATGAACCTGGTCTAAAATAAGCCCTATTTGTGATATGACATGCAGTGTTCATTGCTTCAACCCAAAAATGTTTAGCTATCCCATTAGAAATGAGCATAGTTCTAGTCATCTCCGCTAGAGTTCTATTCTTACGTTCAGCAATGCCATTTTGTTGAGGGGTAATTGGAGAAGAAAACTCATGACTAATACCCTCAGAAGTGCAGTACTTTAAAAAAGATGCGTTTTCAAATTCCTTTCCGTGATCAGTTCTAATCCTACCAATTTTCACATTAAACCTTACACAGCTTCTTTGCAAGTTTTTTGAAAGTCTCAAAAGTTTCAGATTTTTCTTTCAGAAATTCTACGCAAGTAAACCTAGAAAAATCATCAACAATAACGAAAACATAACTCTTACCACCAAGGCTCTCAACCTCAAGTGGTCCCATGAGATCCATGTGAAGCAATTTAAAGCAAGATGATGTAGTGAGACTTTGTTGGACTGGATGTGGCACCCTGACTTGTTTTCCTTTCTGGCATGCCTCGCACACCGGAATAATCTTGGTGTTGAGCTTAGGCAGTCCACTCACAGCTTCTTCCTTGACCAACCTGTCCATCATCTTGTAGTTGACATGTCCAAGCTTTTGATGCCACAGCTTCGCATCACTCAATTGAGACAGTCTGCAAAAAGCATCACTTTGAATTTGGTAGCAATTATCTGAGGTTCTTTTGCCCTTGAGAATGCATTGTCCATTTTCCTCATAGACTTCACATTCTTCACGGTTTAATTTGACGCTAAAACCTCCATCGCACAATTGACTTATGCTGATCAAATTTGCAGTAAGTCCTTCTACTAGCAACACATTTTCCATTGTTACAACTCTAGGAACATGGAGAGTCCCTTGGCCAATGATTTGGCCATTTGCGCCTCCTCCATACTTCACTTTTCCACCTTTAAATATGACAATGTTGGAAAGCAATTCTTCTGAGCCTGTCATATGCTTTGAGCATCCACTATCAAAATACCATGCTCCAGGGACATGAGACTTCAGGGAGGTATAGATCATATTACACTTGATGCTGTTTTTTTTTTACCCACACTTGTTTGAACCTGATATTGGTATTGATGTTGGTAGCGCGGTTACCAACATGGGATTTATCTGCCACACTGGTTCTCTTAAGTGTCTTTTCTCTCCAATGATCTTCCAACAAAAGAGCCTGATGTGCCCTGGTTCTCCACAATAATGGCACATGTACTGTCTTCTTCTCTTTTTGTGAAGTTTGGAAGATTTCTGTAGTTGACTTGGATCATTCATTGGCTGACTTGGCTTGAAACCTATTCCATACTTTGAGGACTCTGGGAAGCTAATCTCCAAGATTTTATCTAGCTTCGCCTTACCTTTATTCAGATTTGAAATGGTTCCTCGAACAGTGGTCAGTTCGTTCTTCATCTTTTCCAGCTCAGCATCCTTCTTGGTGAGAGACATTTCTAATCGGACAATAATGTCAAGCTGATCTTCCTTTTCTTTGGTTAGTTTCTCTACTTCTTTTTCGAGCTCTTTGGCCTTGAGTACTTGTTTACTCCAACTGACAAACAATTTCTGATGGTCAACACTCAGCTACTCGTATTCCTCATAATAATCAGTGGTCTCGGCATTCAGGCACACGATGTTGTCTGTAAGCAAACCAACATGGACATCGTCGTCCCACACAACATGGGAGAATAAAGCCGGAACGGGATCAGTTGACTCAGAATCATTAACATCTTTGGTGAAATCAATAGCGACCATGCTTTTCTTTTTAAGAGTGTTGGGACACTCGTTCTTGTAATGTCCCCAACCTTTGCATTCGTGGCATTGAATCTCGTTAAGTGGTTTTGTTGAACTGGACACATTGGAAATTGAGTTTGTTGACTGAGATCGTGGAAGAGTACGTCCAGTAAACTTTAGAGTAGATGTTTGTGTCCTGTTCCTTGGATTTGAGCTTCCAAAATTGTTCTTTTTCTTCAAGAAATTGTTGAAGCGTTGAGTCACAAAGGCCAGTTCATCTTCTCCGAGAGTAGTTGACTCCATCTTTTTAATAATACCATTAAAATCGAACTCTTCGTCATCTTCATCATGGACTGCAATTGAGTCGGATGAAAAAGCAACATTCTTCTCTTTCGAGCTAGAGCTAACGTGTTCCATCTCATATTGCTTGAGATTTCCAACTAAGGTGTTGAAATCGATGTTATCAACATCTTTGGATTCTTCTATGGCCACCACCTTCATGCTATATTTCTTCGAAATGGATCTCAGCAATTTTCCTACAAGATGGGAATTAGTTATGGCCTCACCAAGCTCTCTGCACTCTTCGGTTATTTCCGACAATCTTACGGAGTAGTCCATGATTGACTCTTTCTCATCCATTCTCATAGCCTCGAAGGTGGATATGAGCATTCTTAATCTGGATTTTCTCATGCTTGCAGTTCCTTCACACACCCTTTGGGGTGCGTCCTATGCATCCTTTGCTGACTCGCAATTTTTGATGATGCGGTAGTAGCTTGCATCTACATAGCCACACAAGGTGTTGATGCATTTGGAGTTCCAATTTGCAGCAGTTGCTTCATCAGCAGTCCAATCTTCCTCCTTTTTGGGGATGGCATCACCCTCGCCATCCGTGACACATGGCTTTTCTCATTTAATGAGGACAGTTTTCCAAACACGCTCGTCGATGCTTTTCAAATGCCATCTCATTCTCTATTTCCAGAGAGAATAATTCTCACCATTGAGGATTGGAGGCCTCGGGTTGCCTTGAGTGTCCATAGCACCTAAAAATAAGGATCAATACTTAAGAGGTTAAGTAACCTGCTCTAAATGCCAATTGTTAAATTAGAATATTTATGGTTTTAAGAATAATTCTAAAATTAACGATGTTGTTAGTCAATGTTTAACAACATTGATTAGCAACATCGACCAGAGTAGAGTATAAACTATGCAGCGGAATAAATCGATAAGAACACGAGATAACAAATTCAGTTCACAAGTAAATACTTGTGAACTTGGGTGTACAAATCCGAAAACTATGTTACTTTCTTGTTCACGTTCAATACAAAAATATAAAGTAATATATGAAAACTAAATATCAATAAACTTGATACTAAATACTTGTCGCCGGAATGACAAGTTCTTCTCTGTTGGTCACGCAACTTCGAAGAGCTTGTTAATCTCGATCAATGGCTCCAAGTAGTTCTTCGTGTTCTTCTTTCTTGCTTTGCTGTCTTGCATTCTTGTCTCGTGCGTCCTTCTCACAAGAAATACGTGCGTAAAATCAATTTGTCCAAATTTTAGGAATCCTTGTCTTAAATAGACAAACATAAAATTCCTAAACTTTGTAAATACCTAAAACACATTCTAAACACAATTAGGAAACAAATAAAGTCTTAAATATAAATTAGGAAACACAATATATTCCTAAATCTAGTTTCCTAACTTATTTTATGCCCAAGAAAGGCAAATAACAAAATAGAAATTATTACCGAGAATTAATTTCTCAACACATAATAATATAATAAGAAATCACTGTAGAGAAATATGAATTAGCTGTGTGTACAGAACATGAGCAGCTATTCGCTGTATATATATGTTTGCAGTGCAGTATATCTTTACATTTTGCAGTGATGATGGAAAACATCTGAAAACAGCTATATATATCTTTGTAACTTGTCGGTATTATTTTCAACCACATGCATTTGGCTGACTAACACTGTTTTGCACAAACTTCAAAGGTTTCAACAGATTAAATTCAGGCCCCATCTCCCAATTATGAAAACACAATAAATAAAATAAAATAAAATAACAATCACTTTAAATTCAGAAGATATAAGAATGAATTAGGTAAGTAGTCATATTTTTACTGCTTTGATTTATAAGTCTCATAAAAAGGAAGGAAAAAAAAAAAGGCCTGATGGTCATGATAAAGTCCGAGACAGAAAGAATAGTTAAAATTTCAAAACAAAAATGGACCGAGTTAATGAAGCATTTATTCAACTTAGAAAAGGCATAATATTTATCACTCTTTTCTCAGGTTGTGATTGAAAAGAGCCAAACATAGGAACTGATTGATACTAGAAACAACTCAATCCGCCGACCCGTAAAGGTAACGACGCACGCACTGACTCCTCGACCGTAAAGATAAAGTTTTCCTTGTTTATTCTTTAACTGTCAAATCCTTTGAGATTCATTAATATATATACATATATATTAGTATTAAGCAATATATTGTTATTATTATTTTTGTATTGCGTCCGCCAGTCTTGTTTGTCTTGGAAAACAAAAGTCCAGTTTTTCAGATTCAACAGTCACTCCCTTGTACA
>BMAC01000021.1:505292-532209 GCA_014905375.1 Phtheirospermum japonicum
AAAAAAAAAAAAAAAGAAAAGAAAAGGGAAGCATTAAAAATTTGAATCTACTGGCTTGATTCGAAATACGCGAATGCTATACCTGATTAGCAAGTAACAGTCTAAGAAGCAACGTAAACTCCTGGCTAAAATCGGGTAACCCGATCGTGGTGATGTAAAATCCTGGTTCGTCGTGGCCATACTCGTTCGGGATTCGGGCCCTCCGGGACAATACAAATGAACGGTAGATTTCTCACTGTACGCGCCGGCGATGGCGGTTGAGAACACTCAATCCGCCGACCCGTAAAGGTAACGACGCACGCACTGACTCCTCGACCGTAAAGATAAAGTTTTCCTTGTTTATTCTTTAACTGTCAAATCCTTGAGATTCATAATATATATACATATATATTAGTATTAAGCAATATATTGTATTATTATTATTATTGTATGGTCCCGCCAGTCTTGTTTGTCTTGGAAAACAAAAGTCCAGTTTTCAGATTCAACAGTCACTCCCTTGTACATCTAGTATCACATCAGTTCCTATGTTTGGCCTCTTTTCAATCACAAACCTGAGAAAAGGAGTGATAAATATTATGGCCTTTTCTAAGTTGAATAAATGCTTCATTAACTCGGTCCATTTTTGTTTTGAAATTTTTAACTATCTCTTTCTGTCTCGGACTTTTATCATGACCATCAGGCCTTTTTTTTTTTTTTCCTTCCTTTTTATGAGATTTTTTTGGGACTTGCGTGTGTACTAGATTACACTCTTGTTGCTTCAACAATTTGGAGAATTGATACTCAGAATAGTATTGAAATTGAATTAACTTCTTTATGATTTTTGTTGATTTTAGGCAGTGGTGAATAATTTGGAGAACGCGCATGAGTTGGTAGATAAGGCGATAGCCACGGCTTTGAAGGAGAGTAAGTCAGTGTACATAAGCGTGAGCTGTAACTTGCCCGCATATCCGATGTTTAATTGTGAGCCTGTTCCGTTTTCACTTTCCCCAGTGTAAGCTACAGTTTCATCTTTCATTTTCTTAATATCTCAGTGGGGAATTTGTGTGTAGAGGATACAAAGAAATTGGAGAATTATTATTTATTTATTCTTTAAAATTAATGTTATTTTTCACCATTTTCACTTAAATAGTGTGTTTTTGAATAACTTCTCGGCATTTGACATATTCATAGTTGTGCATTGTTGGCTCAACATTTGCTTTTTTGCTTATACACTGATTTATGAGAATTACTGGATGGGTGCTTATTGTTCTAATTCAAATGCTAGGAACAGTTCTGGGCTAACATGATTAAGAAGAGTTGGGAGTGAAAAATCTTCTCCCTCCCCCAAAAATCTGCTCAGAAGTAGTAACTAGCTGCTACATAACTCAGAAAAAACACTAAATATTTTTTTTTCATTATTGTCATTTTTTTTAATGAAAAGCTAATTAATTTATGACATTTATTTGTCTTTGACATGAAGAATGGGTGACCTTAACTTCGATACACTGGACATGATGTTATTCCTGGTGGCCATATTGCTCTTAATGCCATTCAGCGTCGCCATGCGAAAGTGTCGACTTGGGACTCGATATCTGTTAGTAGGTATGATTGATTTAGATTCTATGGCAATGATCATGTTTTTCCAACCTGTAAACCTTTTCTTTTTCCTGAAAATTCTGAATCTTCTAGATTTGTTCCTCCTGAAGATTTGAACCTTGCGTTGTTGACCCTCGAGTTAGAGTTCGTAAAGAAAGGGGCAAAAGATGAACAGATATATACTCTGTATTTTTATTCTTATTTTCTGGTTTTCTTTACTGCTCCACATCACTGTTATTGGATAGTTTTTTCATGATATATGATTTTCTTCGCATGATTCTCTCTTGATTATAGTGAAATCTTTTTCGTCTCTCACCATCTCTTATGCTTTTGGCCTATTCAGTTGACAAAACTGTCTTATGTTGCAGGTGGATGCTGTTCTTTTGTTCCAGCAGATTTGCAAGAGATTTATGGACCAGGTAAGAGCTACATGTCATCTCTTAGACTTGTACCTGTGTATAAGCTGTATGTGTAGTGTTCCTTTTTTTTTGGCTTCAAAGTGTTCTTTGATCTGGTTGTGTTTGAGTTATTTTATGGTTAGGGCAAATTTATGCTTTTGGCATGTTTGGTGCAAAATAAATATATAAATAAATAATAATAATAATAATAACAATAATAATAAATGATTATTCTTGTAAGAATATATAGTGCTTTGACTTCTTGTTGAACTTAGAATACAGGATAAGTCTTCTATTTTATTTCTTTTTGGCCCTTTCAATTGGGACTTTTTTTCTCACTCGAGTACGCAGTTTCCAATCTTCTTCTACATATATATATATACACACACATAAGTTGGTTTGTTATACATTTTTTTTACCTCTTCTGTTTACTTCCTTCGGAAAATGAAATCTTGTAGAACATGTTGCATAGTTGTTAATGCAAAATGTGGTTTTTGGAAAGTTATTTATTTATTTATTTCCTGCCAAATTTATGAGTTTGGATTTGATCAAGTATTTTGAATAGTACAATATTTGAGTTTTATAAAAATYTTTTTTTCTGTAACATGTGTAAGTGTGTTTTTCTTAATGCAGAATAATTTCTTGYAGTGCAGCTCTAAGATCAGTGGAGCATCATTTGAATCTGGAAAAACTTTATGTTCTTGGAACTAATTGTGGTAACATTCATGTTTATCTCCGAAAATATAAAATTTGTTAGTTATATTGTGGACTACAGGCCATGGCATTTTTGTGCATTTTTGTTTGGTTTAACTTACACAATATATTAACAGCAAAAGCTCGGTATATGTGTAATTTTTGGTTCCCTTTTTTCCTATATATTTCCTATTATCCATTGATTTTTTTTCCTTCATTATTTTTGTTATTCCCTTGTGTTGTTTGTATTGATATATTATGGTAATTGTGTATTATTGTGATTAATGACATGTGTTGTTTGATCTTAGGATTATATAAATGAAATGTGTTTTATGAATTAAATAGGTAATAAATTGTAATATATAAGCAGGCGTGGAAAAGTGAATTTGGAATGAAATTTGGCACCTGCTTTCATTTATTTATTTTTTTAATTTTTATTACTACTTTCTAGAACGGTTATTCAAAAACCCGTTCTGGAAAGTAAACTTTCCAGAACGCCTGTTTTTAGAGGCGTTCTCGAAAGTATACTTTCGAGAACACCTTAAAAGGGATGTTCTGAAAAGTATACTTTCCAGAACACCTGTTTTTAGAGGCGTTCTCGAAAGTATACTTTCCAGAACGCTTGAAAAAGGGACGTTTTGGAAAGTATATTTTCCAGAACGTCTTAAAAATGACATTCTGAAAAGTTATTTGCAGAACGGGCGAAACATGTAAAACCGAATTTCTAGAACGGCTGAAATTTTTTTAAGAACGTCTCTGAAAAACCGTTCTTGAAAGTCTGACAATTAAGAACGCCTCAGCAGGGCGTTCTTGATTGTCAGACTTTCAAGAACAGCTCCATACAGAACGCCTCAGCAGGGCGTTCTTGATTTGTAGAAATAGGCGTTCTTAAAAGCTGTTTCTACACTAGTAGGTTTTGGCTTTCTTGGCTGTAAGTAGTTTTCCTAATGTCTACAATTCATAATCTCAAGTTAAATTATCGGAGATGAAATTAGCTTTCAGGGTTTTTATTTCTTGATTTGATAGCCGAAAGCCTGAATTGGTTTAGATTCTTTTTGTCTTATTTAACGTATATATTAGATCTTATTCCTTTATATGTGATATGTTGTTAGGTATATATGATGAGATGACTGTTGCACTCAATAACAACAAAATGTTTATTCAACTTCCTCCATAGTTTTTTAATTGTTAAAAAAAAAGAAGGAAAAATAGCTGATACGGATCAAAATGTTCATAAGTAATATTACTTGATATAAAAGGGTATTTATGGTAAGCGACCTCATTTCCTGGAAAGAGTGTTCTTCTGGGAAGTGAGCGAGCTGAATGTCTCTTGGGAGAAGTGAGCGAGCTGAGTGATCTCTTGGGAGAAGTGGGCGAGCTGGTTTGTGGAGTAGCGACTTGGAGTATGAGGATGAGTTCTAATATAGGTTCGCGACCTCTTATGTCTTGTGTTATGTGCTCGGTTGAGGGCTTTATGAGGATTAAGCATATAGGCTTAGTGTGAATAGTCTGCGAGGTCTTGGTGGATTGTATGGAAAGAATAATGGGCCCAGGCCCATTACGGTAAGAGATTTGTCATGTATGGGAACTTAACATATAGGAGGAATCCTAATTCTGAGTCCGTTGTAGAATTGTGTTATTTATGGAAAAGGGCTAATGGAGAATAAGCGCGAAAGGGATGATGATCGTCCGGAAGGGGTGCTTAATGTAAAGAAGATAAAGGAACCGGAGAATTCTATACAGACGAATGAAGAATTGATGGAAATTTCGTTAGAGAAAGATCGACCAGAGTACACTACAAGGGTGGAACCTTAATACCTGAAGCATTGAGGGACGAGCTGGTGAAGTTACTGAGAGAATTTCGGGATGTATTTGCGTTTGGGGATGGAGAGTTGACTGGGGTGTCTCCGGAGGTCGCGCAACATCATTTAAATGCGGATCCGGAGGCGAGGTCGGTAAAGCAGAAGAGGAGGCATTTTGGTCTGGAGGTGGATAAGGTAATTGAAGATGAAGTACAGAAATTGTTGAAGGCGGGACACATAAGGGAAATTCAATTCCCTGATTATTTATCTAACGTCGTAATGGTTCCAAATCCAGGACAAAAGTGGAGGATGTGTGTAGGTTTTCATGATCTAAACAAAGCTTTCCCGAAGGATCACTATCCTTTACCGCGCATTGATCAGTTGGTGGACTCAACATCGGGATGCGAGCTATTGAGTATGATGGACGCTTTGTAGGGATACCATCAAATACCCCTTGCAAAGGAGTATCAACCTAAGGTGAGTTTCGTAACTTCTACTGGGACGTATTGTTTTGTATCCATGCCCTTTGGATTGAAGAATGCTGGCGCGACCTATCAGAGATTGGTGGATCGGATGTTTAAGGATTTGTTGGGGACCACTATGGAGGTCTATGTTGATGATATGCTGGTCAAGAGTAAGAAAGCAGAATCCCATGTGGAAGACATGAGAAAGACATTTGTTATATTGAGGCAGTATGGGATGAATCTTAATCCAAAAAAATGTGCGTTCGGTGTGCGATCTGGAAAGTTTTTGGGGTATATTGTGACAAAGAGAGGAATTGAGGTTAACCCAGAGAAATTGCGGGTTATTGTGGAGATGCCACACCCTCGCACAGTACGTGATGTTCAGGTGCTTACAGGTCGGATTGCAGGTCTCAGTCGTCTCAGTTCTTCAAATAATCAAACAAAAAAAAACCCTGTTCGCGTGTTAGATTATTTATTTTTATTATTTTCTTATTCATTAAATCAAATACAAAATGAACTTCCAAATCTAGTCTTCCTCGAGAGATTATAAAAAAAAATATTTCGAAATTATTATTTTTAATTTAAAAATATTTTTTGAAATTCAAAAAAAATCGTAAATTTTATTTTTAATTTAAAATTTATTATTTTTCGAATTAAAAAAAATAATAAAAAAATATTTAAACTTTAAAAAAAATGTCTGAATACGGTATAACATCCGATTGGCGTGGTTTTCGACCGGCCTTTCCATTGAGCACTGCAATGCGAAATTACTATCCTGACGAGTACGACCAAAAGTACCTCCCGGTTTTTCATGGGCTTCGGAACGAGGATCCGCTAAAATTCATCCAAAAGTACGAAGACATCACCAAGAATTCCCCTCTTCTCGGGCTTACTAAAGATCAAATAAGGATGCGACTTTTCCCTTTCACATTAAAGGATCGGGCAAAAAAAATGGTTAAATTATGCAGAGCCAACTCTTTGCGAACGTGGGATGAAGTATACAATAAATTCATGTGGCAGTTCTACGCACCTAATGTAGTATGTGATCGTTGTGGAGGCCGAGGGCATTTGGCGAATACATGCATAGTACCATTTGACGATAAGCCACAAGATCATGATATTGCCATCCAAAATTATACGAGTTATGCCTCCCCTGACTCGATTCCTTCATACCTGAGCTATGGAGAATACACCCCACCTATTCCAGATGATTCGGACGAGGATTTAAAGGCGTGGAATCAAGACCTATAAGACTATGGAGAATTTCGAGACAATGTTTGGTCAAATAATGGCTTCTTTATCAAAAAGGTCAGACGCTATGAACGAACCTCCAAGTCAACCAGAGATGCCAATTTTTGATGAGATGGATCCGTATTTGAAAGAGATGCGTGCGGAGGATGAAATTGGGGATACAGTGGAAATTACCCCTCTTGCGCTTTTTAATGATTTCATGAACGAAAACGAGGAGGTGTTGCCATTGGAGAACCCACACGACGTTGAAGATTTGAGCCTACACGAGCTCAATGAGAATGGAGGTGTTGCGGAGCCCAAGTTAGAAAAGGGAGAGGTTATTGAACCCCAATTCGTTCCACCCGGACCTTTGTGGAATCTTAATTTCGATGCAGTGGAAGAATTTTTGGAGGGAGATGAGATTATTGAGCCTCATACTATGCCACCCGATGCTTTGGACGAATTAATTGAGAAGGATGCAATGGCCAAGTCTAGTATTGAGCCACCTGAAGATTCGATGAATATTGTGATGGTGGACAATTTTGTTGAGGAAATTTCCAAACCCCTATGCCCGAATTTAGTTCCCAATATTTTTCAAAATGTTGAGGGGGATTTTAGAAAAACGAAGGAGAATGGATTGGGTGTTGATGAATTCTTATGTTCGATGGATTTCCTCATATTCCCGAAGATTGCGAATCACCATATGCCCGAATTAGTTGTTAATATGTTCATGGTGATAGATTATTCGCTTTTTAGACCCCGAAGCGAGTTAATATTTTTTTTCTACGATTTGCTTACCATGCGCGCCTTGGAGGAATAAATTGCATATGCTTACTGTTGGAAAACACTAAGGCATGGCATGATCATCACTTTTTCTTAGATCCGGGATAGCAACGTTCGTAGAAGGTGTCGAGCTTTCGACGTTAAACAAGCGCTTCTTGGGAGGCAACTCAAGTGTTTGATTTCTTTTCTATTTTTCTTTCGCTTTTATTTTGATTTTTCTTTATTTTCTTTTTAGTTGTGTCTATGCTTGGGTACGTTTATGCGGTGTTGATGTGAAGGAAGTTTTGAGGACAATCAAGCTAATATTTTTGGACGTTGATCAAGTCATTTCCAATCACGCGATTAAAGACGAAGGATGATTGCACATAGTTGTTTGGAGAAACTCGACCATTAATTTCCAGGGACATTTTCTTACTCCTTTCCTCTTTTGATTTGTTTTTTTTATTTATGGCAATCAGGAGATTGCCGAGTTTTTAGAGGGGGGGATGGTTGAGTATGATTTATATTTGAAAATTGTGCAATTTGAAGATTTTTACGTGATTGATTGCTATTTTTGCGCTGAATTGTGTTTGTATGGCTTGTCTGTCGAACTTAACTAAGTATGAATTGATGTTTTTGTCTTTTGAGCGTGCATAAGTGCATAGAATTTCAAAATTTTTATTATTATTTATATACTGTAAAATGGTACTTGGACGCAATTAATTTCACAAAACCTAAAAAATAGCGTCAATTCAAAACTCTTTCATGCAAAAGCATGTGAGTAGCCTGAGTGTTTATCATCATTGCATGTACTTGAATGAGTTTTGATTTGAGATCTCTTTGAAACCGCTGTGTGCAGTTGACTTTGAAAATGAGGTTAAGGCACAGAAAAAACCCTATTTCGGCCATATCCATAAATTTTGAGCCACTATAAATTCCAAATGAGCCAATCATAGCCAAATAATCCATTTCCTTTAGCCATGAGTGTTTTTGAGACCCCTACTAACACATTAAAAGCGTGGGGTTGGAGTTCTTTATTTTTAATGGTTGTAAGTGTCTTGGAAATTTTATTAGGAATTTATGATTTTTATATTTTTGTAATTAAGGGCCACCATCCGAAAAAAAAACGAAAAAAGAATACCCCATAAAAAATAAAAAAAGGGGGGAAAGAAAAAATTAAAAAGAAAAGAAAAAAAGGGGATGGTGGATAGTATTGATTAATTGCCTATGCGCTTTAATTAAGGCTTGAGTTTATTGTTTATTTCATGAAGCCTAATGTTTAAAAGGCAAGAGTTGTGTTTGAAAGAAGAAGCGTACTATAAGCTTCAATATTGTTTAAGTGGTTTGAGCTTAAAGTCGGTTTTAGAATTTTGAGTTGAGAAATAGCTTAAATTTAAAGGCTACGCTATGAGTGTTTAGTGAGGTATTTTTATTTTTGAACGAGGTGAAGCGTTTGCTTCGTGATTAGAATAGTTTGGTGAGTTATTGATCACGTTAGATCGTGAGTTAGCCACACGACTTAAATATTCCATACCCGTCCAAAAAGCCTTACATTACAACCCGAAAAGACCTTTTCCGATTCTTAGTTTTGACAACACACTTAATTGACGATTGAAAAGAGATTGACTTTCGGTTCTTATTTATTGTGCATGTATTTGAATGATTTGAGTGTATACACGTCCCATGCAGCAATGCTTGAGTGCTTTGAGCGTACAACCTTATATTTCCCTTTGAGAGGATGCATGAATTTGTTTCTGAAGCGACAAAGTAATAAGGGTGGAGTGTTTGAAGTTGCGTGACATGTATCTATACTTTCAAAATTATGTATGTAACATAGCACGACTCATTGCTTGAGCTTATTTTCTTTCTAGTTATACTTTGAAATTAACGTCTGTTCGAGGACGAACAAACAAATAAAGCGTGGAGTAGTTGATTAACGCATATTTGTACTGATTTTTCTTAGTATTTTAGTTTATTTTTATTAATGTTTTCGGTATAAGTTGGGTAGTTTAAGCTTAATTTCGTATATTTGTATCTCCAACTTATTTTACCATTTTTTGATCGAGATTGATGTAATTAGGTGACATTTTGTTATTTTTCACCTTATAGCTAAGTAACCGGAAGAGTTTAACACGTTAGAGATGAAGTATGATGATCGAGATTCAAAGATCGAGCTTTCCGGTGAAGAAGTAGCACGAATTTGAAGCTGACAGACTTTCTATAACGGTTATTATGCTGGAACCATTATAGTATCCTTGCAGGACAGACGGTAGCTTTCTATAACGGTACTACCGCTACCTTATCGTTGACACTGCCATGAAAAAGGCCCAGAACCGACATAAAAGCCTGATTTCGGCCCAAAATCATCCCACGACTATAAATACCCTCATAATTCGGACTTCAAGCATACTTTAGCATAGTTTAGGTCACTTATTCCTTGGGTTTTTAAGGCCTCTTAGTGATTGACAACCCCAACGAGTGCCCTTATATTTCTTAGTTTCTATTAATAATTCATAGTATTAAATTCTTAGACTTTAGATTAATTTAGATTCAAGATTTCGTCGTGGAACGCTGCAATTTTCTTCGTTTAATTAGTAAGTATTTATCTCTTATGCTCTTTAATTTAGTTCACATGCTTTCAATTAGTTTAATTAAATCTCTTAGAATAACTATTATTTCCATGATGAATTGTGATTATGATTGTGTTGAAATTGATGATTATTGTTAGCTAGATCTTATGGGTCTAGAGCCTAGATTCGTTGTGAACCATCAATTGGGACTTCCCAAGCGATCGTGGAGACGAATCAAATCTCTAGAACCCTAGTTTTCTTAAAATCATTTTAAAAGCCTTTTAATTAATTAGTTCATAGTTAAGTTAATCTTAGATCTTAGATAATTAATTCTTAGTTAAAATAATCTTTAGTTTTAATTAAATAGTTTTTAGTTTAAATAGTTATAGATTTAATTAATTAGTTCATAGTTTAAATAATTTCTAGATTTAATTTATTGCTCTTAGTTTAATTAATCTTTAGTTCTTAAAATAATCAAACAAAAACACCCCCTATTCGCGTAATAGATTATTTATTTTTATTATTTTATTATTCATTAAATCAAACCCAAAACGAACTTCTAAATCTAGTCTTCCTCGAGAGATCGACTCGGTTCAACTTACCAACCTACATGCGAACTCGTACTCTTGCGAGCGAGCTTTTTAAAACTGACAAATTTAACAAAGTAGGTACAAAAAGTTCGAATCAATTAGTAAAAAAAAAATGACCGAAATAGTATATATTTGTAATTATTCAAAAATATTAAGAAACTAACCGAACAATATTGTCTCGTCAACTTTGTTAACATCAGTCAGTGTTGAAAAAGTAAGAAAATCAAACACATAATTAGGGAAAGAATCCTCTTTCAAGTCGACTAAAATTGTTTTCGCATGGAAAATAATTTTGAATTTCGCCATCGTGGTGCGGAATTTGTCGGTGTTGTTCTCTACGTAACAATTTCTAATCGCATAAATGCGACCTTCAACTATTCAATTTTTGAACAATTTGACATTGATCTTTTTTATAACACCAGTAATTCGTCCTCCCTATTTTAAAATAATTAGAGATAATTTATACATCTATATAACACCAGTAATTCGTCCTCCCTATTTTCAAAACTATATACATCTATATATAATAATAAATTATTTAGAACAAAATAATTACCTCCGAATCATGGAAAATAATTTTCATTGAAGTCTTTTGATCTTTATCATCGAATCCAGATCTAGCGAAAAATCGAACGACCTTAAGCTTAAGTGCCTTTTTGTTTGTTTGGTCGATATCTTTGGTTAGTCCAAGTAATGGAGGCATCGTTCCAAAACTCTAGATTCCAAAGTTTTGAAAATAGAGAAAAAGGAAAGACACATTCAGGAAAGGAGGATGTGAGTTTGATTTGCAAATAATAGGAACCTATATTTATAGGGTGAATTAGTTGAAACCCTAGATTTTGAATTTTTGGAATTCTAAATATAAGATTTCATATCCTTTCATTATAGACAATGCATTTGTTTTTAATTTTTTTGTAGATCTTTTTCCTTCGATTTTAGAATTAAAAAATTATTCTGCTTAATTTTCCACAAATCAAAACATCTTTAATTAGGCTAAAAAATCATAAAAATCTGATATTTTGAAACAATGTGATATTATCTTTGGTTGCCTAATCTACTGCGATTCTTTGTTTAAATCTGTCAATTTCAAATTTATTTTGTTGCCTAATTCTATTATTTTGAACTTTTTTATTGGTCGATTTTATTTATAAAAAATTGATATGTTTCCTTTTCAATAAATCAAATGTCTTTAATTCATCCTACTGCATTAGAGTGATTTTAGGCAATCGGTTTTCATGAATAAAAATTCTGATTTAATGTATTTACTTTGTTCAAGATTCTAATCTACTGCGATTCTTTGTTTAAATCTGTCAATTTCGAATCTATTTTGTTGCCTAATTCTATTTTTCTCAAAAAAATTTATTGTTCGGTTTTATTTATAAAAAGTTGATTTGTTTCCTTTTCAATAAATCAAATGTCTTTAATTCGTCCTATTGCATTAGGGTGATTTTAGGCAATCAGTTTTCATGAATAAAAGAATCTGATTTAATGTATTTGATTTGTTAAGATTCTAATTCTGCAAGTGAATCGCATTGAATCAACTACTGATTTTTTAAAAGAAAATTGCTGTAAAATATACCAGACTATTTAGAGTTTAATTGTGCAAGGAGATTAGATCTAGAGTTTAATTCTGGTATGCTTTATTGTGTTATTGCCAAATTAGGTATATATGGGGCCTTTAATTTAATTTATTTTCATGTTTTGTTTTTCTTTATTCGGGGCCTGTAATTAATTTTATTATTATGTTTGCTTTTGTCATGCTTACTTTATCTATTATTTCAATTGAAAATCAGACATATAAGCCTAATAATCGAATATATATTATAAGGTATATATAAAAAATGTAAAATTGATAACCTCGTACAGTCAGAATTTTAATTTATGTGGCTCAAAAATATGTAATTCTAAGATTTCATAAAATCGAAATAGATTCTACTTACCGATCTGAGTTAAAAGCCTCAAACAATTTTGATAACAAGTTTAAAATAGTAATCAATGATATCCTAATTTGTAGTCATAAAATCCAAAATTCACCCCACCCCCACCCCTATTAACCCTCAAAAAATGCACGCATGGACTTTGAAATCCGTGTTGAAAAGTCAACAATTGTGTGCTGTGAGATTTAATTATTTTTTTAAAAAAAGCAGTTGAAAAGCCAAAAATTATGGCTTTGCGTCAAAAAAAAAATCTTTTTGGAGAAAGAAAAAAGTTTTGGAGGAACCAAAACAATTGCCTCATATAGCCAGTACTGTTTTATATATATATATATATATATATATATATATATATATATATATATAAATGTCATACAGTACTTATCTGGAATACATATACAAAATATTTTCCATAAAATCTCACTAGTTAAGCCTAGGATATATTTACAAAAAGGGTTGGACCAGGTTATAAAAATTTCAATCAATCAACCTCCTCAAAACATATTGGACCAAATTACAAAAATTCTTACCCGCCACCCTCAAAACACAAAATACAAAGCATCCACCTTTATTTACCTTCTTTGCATGTACGTCAATTATGACCTTGTTTCATTGCACTTTCTAACCATGCAACTACTTGAGATGGACGTCTCTCTGTCCTTCTACGACCGGGCTGAGCTCGTACATCGGGGGCACGAATTACATCATCTTGAGGAAAATCTAATATGTTATGGTCAAAGTTAGGTATAGGATTTATTGTTTGACTACATCCCAACTTGATAATAATTATCACAAAAATCATACACGGATAATGACTTTGACTCAATTGATTAACACATATTTGTCCTTATTTTTAGTAGTATTTTAGTTTATTTTTCTTATTATTTTTGGTATAAGTTGGGTAGTTTGAGCTTAAATTCGTATAGTTGTACTTACAGCTTATTTTACCGCTTTTTGATCTAGATTGATGCAAATAAGTGATTATTTGTGGTTTTTCACTTTATAGCTAAATAACCGGAAGATTTCGGCACGTTAGAGAGGAATTATGATGATCGAGAGGCAAAGATCGAGCTTTCCGGTGAAGAAGTAGCAAGAATTTGAAGCTACCAGTTTTCTATAACAGTTATTCTACTGGAAACGTTATAGTATCGTTCAAGCAAACGGTGCATTAACGCCGCTAGTTGTTACCGCTAATCTATAACGGTTACTCACTGTTACCTTACCGTTGCTCAAAACCGTTGTCGAAGTGCAGAAGTACAAAAATGAAGAACTAGCGGTAGCTACTATAACGGTTACTCTTACCGCTACCTTATCGTTACCTATTACCGCTAGTGTTACTGTTACTGTACCCAGAACCGACTTAAAAGACTTGCGGCCCAAGAAACGCGAAATCTATATAACCCCTCATTAATCCGAGTTCCAGGCGTGCACTTGATCCCAAAAACTTATTCCTAGGGTTTATAGTTGGACTTAAACACCAAAACGCGGAGATCGAAGATTCGACGAAAATGAGTTCAGGAGCCCGTTCGACGCCGTTCGGCCATTTCTGATCCGATTTGCAACGATTCTCTTCGGATTAGCCAAAGTTCTTTCCAGTTTCCAGTATAATAATAAGTTTTCTATCTCTTTTACTTGTTTTCTTAGATTAAACTCTAGTTCTTAAGCTTAGATATTAAATTTAAAGTTTATGTTCTTAGGTTTAGTTTGAACTTTGATTTCGTTGAACAATCGCATCAACTTAGCTTCTGTTTTAATTCAGTTTTTTATGTTATGTGCTTGGATATTTGATACTTGAGTTGGTTTATTATGTTCATGCGATCTAGTTTACGTTTTATTGCTTCGTTTTCATGGTTCAAGGTTTCGTTAGCTTCATAGTTTATTATTTCATGCATGATCGTAATTTTGTTAGGATTTATTGAATTAATTCATGATAATTTAGCTGCTGCGTTTTAGATTTATTATTGAGTAATTGTTTAAATTTTAATTTTAATTAAGTTATTTAATAGATAATTAATTAGTTAATTGAGTTTAGGTTTTTAAATTGATTAATTACTTTTAATTCTTAGTTGATAATTTAGGATAATTAATTTAGAAATTTAATTTATTTTAGTTATTGCTCTTAGTTTTAGTTGGTAATTTAGTTTAAGATAATTAGTTTAATTAGTTTTAAATTTAATATTGCTTTAGTTTTTAATAATTAAATCAAAAACCCTAAAAACCCTAATCTGTATGAATTATATGTTTAATTGTGATTGAGAAAATATCTAAGAGACCGAACAGTTGTCCTCAAGAGATTGACACGAGTCAACTTTCCACCCTACAAGCGCCCTCGTTCTCTTGCGAGCAAGCTTGCGTGTTTTAAATTAAAATATCTTAAAAAGGGGTGCACAAAAGTTTGAATCAAGAGTTTTGCGTCGTTGCCGGGGACAACGAGTAGGAATTAAGGATGTTTTTCATTTTATTTTCTTTTTGAGTTATTAACTTATTTTTATTTTGCCATTGGCTTGGGTTTTTGCCATTGGTGCATTGAGTTTTTGTTGAGTACATGCAGGGGAGGCGATCTCTTAGACCCGAACTTGCGCCATTACTCGGCAATATGCACCATCCAAAACAAGCATGAACAAGGCCTATCCCCATAAATCCATTTAATTCATCCATTTCTTCTACATTTTATCAAAATGAAGTTCCCGAAACAATGTTAGGAGCACAATCAATTCGAAATGGTAATTCCCCACCAAGATCACCTCCACGTCACATTCGAAACGGGTGTGGTAGTGAACCATTCATTATGCAAGGACAAACACAACCCCAAGCTTATTGGGCTGATTATCAGCAAAACGTGGAGAACATGAGACGAGACGTGGGGAGAAATGAAGGAGTAAATAATGAGCTTAACATGAGACGAGACATGGTGAGAAACGTAGGAGTTAATCAACAGCATAATGAAGAACTAAATCGCCAACTTAACAACGTAGTCGATCATCAACCCAACATGGTGAATATAAGATAAAATGAAGAGAGAAACGACGATGTTAATCGTCAACACAACATCGAGAACGTGGCATTAAGGAACGATGATTTTCTTCAACATAACGAGCATGATGACGATCAAGAAAGGTAGACACAACTCCTTGCGTGGTTGGGCAATTTAAACCAAGGATACAACCAAGGAAACTTCGAGAGAAGATATGTGCCCGAAGATCCCTATGCGAGAAATGCGTGCGATAATCAATACGAAAGGGCGAATGATAGAGTTAGAGAACCAAGGGGCGTGCGAGACCCCGACAGTGAGAGTTTTCGAGTCCTCAAGTTGGCACCTATAGTTCAGTAATTGTTTTAGGGAGGACTGCACGTGATTTTGAAGTTAAACTACACCACCTCAACTTACTTCCGAGTTTTCATGGGCATGATCACGAGGACCCTTTAGCTTTCTTGAAAGAGTTTTATATTTAAGTAGGTAGAATTCCTTCGAACGGAATGCATGCGAAGGAAATAAGGATGATTTTATTTCCAAGTTGTATGAAGGATAAGGCTAAATCTTTTTTCTCTCTTTAGAACCAAGATCACTAACTGAATGGGATATGGTCAGCAATAAACTCATAAATCAATATTATTCAGCGCAAACGACTGGACACTTAAGGAGACAAATTACGACTTTTGAGCAATTGGATGGAGAACTTTTACATGAGACATGGGAGCGCTACAAGACTCTTTTGCGAGCGTGCCCACATCAAAATTACGCTCCCAGGACGGTCAATCAATTTTTCTATGATGGTTTATTGCAGGCACACAAGGATCAAGTCGAGACTGCATCCGGAGGCGACTTTTGAGACTTGATGGAAATCTATGCTAAGGCATTATTCGAGAGGTTGAGCGAGAAATCAAGACAAACTAACTCTCGACCATGAAAGATTATGGCCAAAGAAGTTTCCGAGATGCCAAACGAGAGAGAGATAAAGTTCGACAAGATGGCCAAGGAGTTGGCTGCCCTAAAAGCAAAGATGATGAATATGGAATTATCAAAGAAGACTGTTGAGTTATGTGCCCGATGTGGATTACAAGGACATTTAGCGAGCGTGTGCACAACCGTGTTTGAGAAAGTGGAAGAAACGGAGGTCAAAACTATTCGAAATTTCCAACCTCAACCTCAAGCGGGAAATACTTATCATCCAGGGCTTCCCAATATTCCAAACTTCAAATATAGCCCTGGTGGTCCCAACTATGTTCCCGCGCATCCACAAACCGATACGCAATATTTGGCACCACCTCCGCCAAGCAGTTTTCAAAAGCAAGTACAAGCGCCTGCGCCGGTGCAATCACATGATCAATTATTATTATGGCAGCAGAATCAAGTGACAGAGACTATTCGAAATAGAGATGAACTAGGTCAATTGACTTCGCAAATGAGTGACCCCGCGAAGAGCATTAAGGAGAACACGGCTGGCCTAAAGAAATTGGAGATGATGATGGGTCAACTGTCAGCTGATGTGGCGTCCTTAAAGAAGGAGAAAAATAGGTTTCCAAGCCAAATAGTACAAGCCTTGGCTATTCATGTGCTGAGAAGTGGAAAAGAGGTAGATAACGGCATAGAGCTAGAAAAGGAGAACGACAAGGAAGAAGCCGAGACCCAACCACAAGTAGATGAAACCAAATCGACCGATCTAATGCATAAATCTTCAAATCCATATATTTCGGGGCCGTTGAGGAGAAGGAATTCGACAGCAACTGAAGACCCCATCGATTCCTTAAATGCACCACTGAAGAAGTTGACTATTTATGATCATGTTCCCTTCCCAAGTAGCCTACATCCGGCCAAGGAAAATATAAAATTCATGGAGCTATACGATTTATTGAAAATGTTAATATTAACCTTCCCCTGGTAGAGGTGATAAAGATGATGCCAACGTATGTG
Organism: Phtheirospermum japonicum; assembly: GCA_014905375.1. Lineage (NCBI taxonomy): Eukaryota > Viridiplantae > Streptophyta > Magnoliopsida > Lamiales > Orobanchaceae > Phtheirospermum > Phtheirospermum japonicum. Next base: position 522,223 of record BMAC01000021.1, read on the forward strand.
AAATTTCTCAAAGAGCTAGCATCAATGGAAAGGCGCTTGGCTGCAAACCAACATAGGGATTTGACAAGAGAAGTTCATGCTATATTTAAGAAAGCATTGCCACCTAAAGAGAAGGATACCGGGAGTTTTTGCATAACTATTTCTCTCGTGAATGGACAAACAGCAAGGGGGATGCTCGACCTTGGAGATAGAATAAATTCGATGCCCCACTATATCTACAAGGAACTTGACTTAGGACCACTGAAGACAACCACGATGAAATTACAATTGGCGATAGAACGATAAGATTGCCCTTGGGGATTGTGGAGGATGTCTTAGTACAAGTAGACAAGCTAGTTATGCTGGTGGATTTTGTCATTATAGACGTTGGTGACGTAGAAAGCGAGAATCGAGAACACACCATTTTTTTAGGACGTCCATTTATGTCTACAACGCGCACAGTGATCGACATAAACAAAGGGAGGATGACTATGTCCGTCTTAGTCGAAACGGTAATGTTTTCACTTCAAGATATTCAGAAGACTTCTACACTGTTTGTAAAGGACGAATGTTCTACTGTTGATTTAGTAGATTCTTGCATGAATGAACTCCTCAGCATTAGCACGATTGACGAGTTTGATGATGAGGATGGCGAGGAACACTTGAGTGGGGAGGATTTGATGGATTTGATGAGTATTGAGTTATGTGATATTGTAGGTGAATTTAATGATGAAATGCCCATAGAGAATGACGCACCTAAAAATGAGTCAAGAGTGGATTTGAGGCCCCAACGAGATCGTTCGAAGTATGAGTCAAAGAAGGAGATGAAGCCACCACATAGAAGTTCGAAGAATGTTTCCCTCGACCCTTACAATAATATTAAACGTGCAAAGAACAAGGGTGAGGCGTTTAGCAAGGATTGGACGACGAAGAAGAAGAATTCGAACGAGGTTTTTAACATGAAGTTTAACGATGAGAAGTTCAAGGTTGGTCAATTAGTGCAATATAATTCCGATCGTGAATTTGATCTAACCAATTTCAAGGCCGAAGGTAGTGTACCCTTTTTAATAAAGGAGATAGATGAGTATGGAGTAGCCACGCTATGTGGCGAGAGCAAAAAGTTGAATTTCCAAGTCCACAAGCATCTACTTAAGCCTTATTACGAGAAGTATATGAAGAGTCGAGATCGTACCAAAAGAGAGTTCGTGGGCCCACCACGAGCTAGATATTGATCAAGCAAGTTGCGTCGAGCAAGCGACGTTAAATAATGCGCTTCTTGGGAGGCAACCCAAGCATTCATTAGTTTTCTATTTCTTTTCTTTAATTTTTCTTTTGATTTTTATTTCATTTATTTCTGTCTTTATATTGTGTCAATTGCCATGGTACGTTTATGTGTGCGTTAATGTGCAGAAAATTCGAAAATTCGCCCACACCGGGGACTTAGCGGTAATGTAGCGGTTACCTATAACCGCTAGTCCATACCGTTAACAAGCCACCGCTGAACCTACCACTAGCCGCAGCAAATAGGGGTTTAACGATACAACTTACCGCTAGAAATCTACCGCTAGCTTAACCTGACGCAGACTTTTGAGCCTTAAATAGAGAACGTAACGGTATGGTTAACGGTAACAACTAACCGCTACATGTTACTGCTAACAGCGTCTGTAGTCCGATTTTTAAGAAATTTTTTCCCACCGATCGAGGTCGCAATCCAACCCATGTTAGCCACAGTCTGGCAACCTTTTGATGAGCAGCAATCTGGCCAATATATCCCCGAAGACGTGCCACCGGGCACTTGCGAGTGGAAATTGATCGCAACCGTATCTTTAAATTGTTTTTGTTTTCTCTTTATTAAGAAAAAAAACTAAAAAAATATTAGATAGTTTTTTTTTTTGTTTTTTTTTTATTTTTGTAGGTTTGTTTAAGATAATCCAATCACGCGATCTAAGACAAAGGATAATTGCACAAGCATTTTTGGAGAGACTCGACTATCAAATTTTCAGGGATGTTTTCTTATCTCCCTTGCTCTTATTTTCTTTTATATTTATGACAATCAGGAGATTGCCAAGTTTTTAAGGAGGGGGATAGTTGAGTATGATTTATATTTGAAAATTGTGCAATTTGAAGAATTTTAACGTGATTAACTGCTATTCCCGCGCTAAATTGTGTTTGTCTGGCTTGCCTGTCGAAATTAACTACATACGATTTGATGTTCTTGTCTTTGAGCGTGTATAAGTGCATAATATTTTTCAAAATTATTGTTTATATATTGTAAAATGGTACTTGGATGCAATTGATTTCGCAAAACCTTAAAAGCACCGTCAATTCAAAACTTTTCGTGCAAAATCCAGTGAGTAGCCTGAGTGTTTATCATCTTTGCATGTACTTGGGTGAGTTCTGTTTTGAGATCTCTTTGAAACCGATGTGTGTAGTTGACTTTGAACATGACGTTAAGGCACAGAGAAAAACCCTATTTCCGGCCATATCCATATATTTTAGCCACTATAAATTCCGAATGAGCCAATCATAGCCAATAACCCATTTCCTTTAGCCATGAGTGATTTTAGTCGACTCCTACAACCATTAAAAGTGTGGGGTATGAAAAGTTGTAATAAAGGATCACCATCCTTAAAAAAATCATAAAGAATAAAAGGGGGATAAAATAAGAAAAAAGGATTGTGAATCTTGGTGAATCGTGTTATGTATCTGCCTACGCGCTAATAAATGCTTGTGTTTTATTGTTTATTCTCTTATGAAGCCTAATGTTTAAGAGGCAAGAGTTGTGTTTGAAAAAGAAGCATATTATGAGCTTCTATATTGTTTAAGTGGTTCAAGCAAAAGTCGGTTTAGAGTACGAGTTGAGAAATAGCCTAAATTTAAAGGCTACGTTATGAGAGATAAGTGAGGATTTTATTTTTGAGCGAGGTGAAGAACATTGCTTCGTGATTAGTTTGGTGAGTTATTGATCATGTTAGATCGTGAGTTAGCCACACAACTTATATATTCTATACCCGTCCAAAGAGACTTACATTACAACCCGAAAAGACCTTTTCCGATTCTTTGCTGATAACGCACTTAATTTGCGATTATGAAGAGATTAATTTTGGGTTCTTATTTATTGTGCCTGTATTTTGATGATTTGAGTGTAAACACGTCCCTATAAAGAATTCTTGAATGTTTGAGCGTACACTTATATATATTACCCTTTGTGAGGATGCATGATTTTGTTTGTGAAGCGACAATGCAATAAGGGTGGAGTGCTTGAAGTTGCATTTCATGTATCTATATTTTAAAAATTATGTATGTAGCACGACACGACTCATTGCTTGAGCTTATTTTATTTATTAATATACTTTGAATTTATCGTTTGTTCGAGGACGAACAAGCCAATAAAGCATGGGGTAGTTGATTAGCACATATTTGTCCTTATTTTTAGTAGTATTTTAGTTTATTTTTCTTATTTTTTTGGTATAAGTTGGGTAGTTTGAGCTTAAATTCGTATATTTGTACTTCCAGCTTATTTTACCGCTTTTTGATCTAGATTGATGCAAATAAGTGATTATTTGTGGTTTTTCACTTTATAGCTAAGTAACCGGAAGAGTTCAGCACGTTAGAGATGAATTATGATGATCGAGAGGCAAAGATCGAGCTTTCCGGTGAAGAAGTAGAAAGAATTTGAAGCTGCCAGTTTTCTATAACGGTTATTCTACTGGAACCGTTATAGTATTGTTTAAGCAAACGATGCAATAACGCCGCTAGTTGTTACCGTTAATCTATAACGGTTACTCACCGTTACCTTACCGTTGCTCAGAACCTTTGTCGAAGTGCAGAAGTACAAAAATGAAGAAATAGTGGTAGCTACTATAACGGTTACTCTTACCGCTACCAATCGTTACCTATTACAGCTAGTGTTACCGTTACTGTGCCTAGAACTGACTTAAAAGACTTGCGGACTAAGAAACGCAAAATCTACATAAACCCCTCATTAATCCGAGTTTCGGGCGTGCACTTGAGCCCAAAAACTTACCAAAAACATATTCCTAGGGTTTAGAGTTGGATTTAAACACCAAAATGCGGAGATCGAAGAGGAGATCGAATATTCGACGAAGACGAGTTCGGGAGCCCGTTCGATGCCATTCGACCATTTCTGATCCGATTTGCAGCGATTCTCTTTGGATTAGCCAAAGTTCTTTCCAGTTTCCAGTAGAATAATAAGTTTTCTATATCTTTTACTTGTTTTCTTAGATTAAGCTCTAATTTTTAAGCTTAGATATTAACTTTAAAGTTTATGTTCTTAGGTTTAGTTTGAACTTTGATTTCGTTGAACAATCGCAGCAATTTAGATTTTGTTTTAATTCAGTTTATTATGTTATATGCTTGGATATTTGATACTTGAGTTGGTTGATTATGTTCATGCGATCTAGTTTACGTTTTATTGCTTCATTTTCATGGTTCAAGGTTTCGTTAGCTTCGTAGTTTATTATTTAATGCATGATCGTAATTTCATTAGGATTTATTGAATTAATTCATGATAATTTAGCTGCTGCGTTTTAGATTTATTATTGAGTAATTGTTTAAATTTAATTTTAATAAAGTTATTTAATAGATAATTAATTAGTTAATTGAGTTTAGGTTTTTAAATTGATTAATTGCTTTTAATTCTTAGTTGATAATTTAGGATAATTAAATTAGAAATTTAATTTATTTTAATTATTGCTCTTAGTTTTAGTTCGTAATTTAGTTTAAGATAATTAGTTTAATTAGTTTTAAATTTAATATTGCTTTAGTTTTTAATAATTAAATCAAAACCCCCAATTTGTATGAATTATATGTTTAATTGTTATTGAGAAAAATATCTAAGAGACCGAACAGTTGTCCTCGAGAGATCGACACGAGTCAACTTTCCATCCTACAAGCGCCCTCGTTCTCTTGTGAGCAAGCTTGCGTGTTATAAATTAAAATATCTTAAAAAGGGGTGCACAAAAGTTTGAATCATCAATACAAGCACATGCATGTTTTCAAGATATTTTTGATATTTGCCATTCTCGACAAGTACAAGTACGAGCCTGCAAATTGACTGCACAAGTTTTGTCGACATCACATACCTCAAATGTCCATGTACTTGACTGGGTGATTTTTAAAGGACGGAGAGGCAGTATTGTTTAATGCGAGTTTTGTTTCAGGCTTAGGGCACAACACATTAGCAAATTTTGAAACCCCTTTGCGGTGAGCATGGTTCATGGTCATAATTTGTTTTCTGATGTGATCCGCCATAGCTACAACAGGCATGAAACGTGCGGGTTTTACCCAATTATTCAAACACTGCTTGATTATTACTGATGGCACCCCAACGATCTCCAGAAAATAAAGAAGTAGCTCAACATTGTGGCTCAGACATCATAATAAATCTCTAGCAAGAGGCATCGATTCCAATAAACTATCTATATGTCACTTATACTCTTGTCTCGTAGGAGCATATGCAGCTTTGTTAAAAACTGAGCACCAATGCTTCTTGTTATGCATGGAGCACTTTCTCATAACCTTACAAGGAAGAAAAATACAAGCTTAGAATGATATAAAAAAATACACATGGTCCGGAATAATAAATTATATTATAGTAGTAAGAAAGATTAAACATTAACTTCACACCCAACATAAAATAAATCTCTTACCATCTTTTTGAAATTATCGACCAAGTGTCTCAAACAATAAGCCTGGTGGGTGCGAAGAAAAAGTATCGGGATTGCTTTAAGAAGCCCACTACTTCGATCACTGAAAAAAGTGAATCTTATGAAACTTGATACGCCCGAAGAAATTAAAGCACCCCTATGTTTTATGCAAAACCACTCCCAATTAACATCATTCTCAACATCAACGATAGAAAATGCTATTGTGATAAATCACCGTTCGCATCCTTACTCACAACACTTAACAAGCTGCCTTTAAACTTGTTTTTAATAAAAGTACGATCTAAAAAGATAAATGATCTACATCTAGTCACAAGACTAGTGATATATATATAGAAGCAAATAAAGAGCCGAAATTTTTTTTTGAGTGTCTAGATCAATCAAACAGTCAGCGATGCTTCATGGGTTTGTCTCAAGCACTGCATTACAATACCACCTAAGTTTGTCATAAGAGTCCCTATCTACTCCATGAATGTTGTGCATGGCTATTTCCTTCTCGACCCATGACTTGTGATACTAAAGAGTTAAACTGTAATCCCTATGAAGGTCTTTTAAAATTGTGCATGGCCTGTAACATGGTTCGTATCTCAATTTTTCTGTAATTATAGTTGAAACCCAAGTTGAATCTTCTCTCGAATGCCGCCTACTTAGAAGATTGGACTCACCACAAGTGTGAGTTAAATTATAATTCCGAATGGCAAATGAGTTATTCGCTTTATATCTTGATGCATATACTCACCATCCACAATTCTGATTCGTACATAAAACTTTAACATTTACACTATCATTCTTCTTGTAATTAAAAGAACGTAACGTAGCAATGGAATAATTTTTAACATAGTTTTTGAAATCAGGAGCATCTTTGAAAGCTTGCCCCTCCCCGCGGATGCAACGACTCCAAGAATCAAGAGAGTTGGGTTGCGTTATCATTTGAGATTCATGTAGAACAACCTCCCTGCATTCATCATAAATTATAATAAATAATGTATCAAAGTATAAAAAACTACCTAATACATTTGAAGTAGAACAAATGCAACTTGATGCATATTCCAAATTATGCAACTATAAATTTAAAATGAAAATGGGAAATGATACTTGATGCATATTCCAAATTACGCAATTAAAACTTCAAATGAAAATGAAAAAATAGAGATAATCACATGAAGAATGTCAAAACAAGCAACAGGAGCCATTAAAATGAATATATATCAGTCATTAATGAAACTAACCTATTTGTGTGATTCCAAGAGCTAGAGACTTTAATAAAGATATAGATAAAAAATGACAAAAAATACATCTAAAACTCAAACTACAATGTAGAATCAATTATAGAATAGTTAATCCTTAACAATTTCAACATTAAATCAAAGTTTAATATTACCTAATAACAATTAATAACAATTATACAATGGAATAATATAATAGTATATATGACTTTCCTACTTGTAGAGATGTTTTGAGATCTACATCCGTTCCGTTGATCTTTTCGAATTGCAATAATATCCACAAGGGTTTGCTTCCAACAAATTTGCAATAGAATCATGTTTGCGATATCATCATCGTCAATCAGACTCACTTCCAAATTGTAGTGAGGGGCAGCATACTTTAACATAAAAAACAGGAGAATTACTTCGGGCCATCTTTCAGAATATTGTCGAACATATCTGCTAAACTCATTTCATTGTATAAAAGGAGATGTACAACTGGTCACCATAAGAACAACCTCCTAGTAGTTCGGCTTGAATCCCTACCATTGTCGCACAAGGTTTTCCAGCTAAAGGTATCTAATAAAAAAACTTGTCAAAACCAATCAAAACAACAACTTCAACAATACTTAAAATTTTATTTTTTTTTAAAAAGTTTGAGACTTAATATCAAAACTAAAACACATAGAGCAAGAAGTTTAGACCCGAAAAAAGAACTTTTAAATAAAAATCACTCCAATAATAATAAATAAAAACTTACACAGCAAATATGAGGGACATTGATGGTGATCGTCGATATTGAAAGAGTCTTTCGCAATAGTCGAAACCAAAAGAAAAAAAGAAATTAACTTTTTTGACGGCGTTTAAAGACCTCATTTTCTTACTAGTGAAAGATTAATTGCCACCATTTTTCAAGCCTTAATCCATTTTCTCTTTTAGGTTTACGCAGGTTTGAAGATAAATGAATTTTGGTTTGAAAAAGAGGAATTTGGAGACAAATTAATGTGTGAGGCGGAGTGATGTGAGGGTAGTTTAGTCTATTCAGTTTGTTGAGAGTGAACTTTATTTTTTTTATAAATTGAGAAGTGCAGACTTTAAAGTTTTGCATAGAGACTGATCCAGAAACTAAAAGGATTTATCTCGAAAATCAACTTTTTAAGATTTGATGGAGCTAGTGGATCCAAAGCCTCTTATAGAGAAAATGACATAAGAAACTATCTTTTACTGTTTTTTTTTTCATTTTTATCTCTTGTTAGTTTTTTCTTCACATCTACCATATTTTTTGGTCTTTTTTACGTGGTGAGTTAAAAATAATCCCAATAATATGATATATCTAGTTAGAAATAAAAATACTTATTTTTAGAATATTTAAAGTTTATATTAGGTAAATTGAATAATTCACTAATAGAAAATAAGCCGACATGTAGCCTCAATTAGCGTGATACCCAATTTCTTATATGTAACCTCAATTAGCGTGAAACCATTCGGCCTGCCCGTATTCCTCCGTTCTTACACCTTGTCTCCCCAAATCAAACCTAAAATAATTAAAATCTTCATCTCAGATATCCCGTTTCATACAATCGTGTATGATATTCAAGAATTTCTGCAGATCCTGTAAATCTTCATCTTTTCGTACCTTTGAAACCAATATATACCATAAACCCCAATTACTATGATGGCCAAAAAAACCAACTCCCAAAAAAGGATGAATGTTGTACCCGAAACCAGCCTATCCACAGAGGAGACGAGAACTCGATCTAAAAAATTAGAGCACCGGAGTAATGCCATATTGAAGAATCAAAAATTCTCCATGTTGATCAAGAAGGGGAAAAGGGTTTCTGTCGATTCTGCTTCGGAATCGGATTTTGAATTTGAATCACACAAACAGCTACATGAGAATAAGACAAGACGAGGCATCCCTTTATCCTACCAGAAGAAGAGAAACCCCAGAAACAAACAATCTAGTTCAAATTCCAAAGCCAATCAAAAAAGATCCAGGAAGAATTTTGCTTTAAGTGATGGCGATTCCGATCGACCGGCGAAGGGAACAAAGGCGCACAAACACAATTTTGACATGCCGGACAAACATAAACATAAGATTTTTGACAACTTAGTCTTTTAATGTATTTTTTTATTCTATTACTAATTTTAAACCCACAATCTGTTGTTTCACTAATTTGGTACATAGGCGTTACTGAAAATATTATTTATTATAATATTATTATTACAATAATAATATTCATTAATCAACCAATACTCTCTTATATTTTTAAACCCACAATTTGTTGTTTCAATAATTTTGGTACATAGGCATTACTGAAAATGTTGTTTATTATTCTTTTATTACTACAATAATATTAGTCATTACTCAACCATTATTCTCTTACAGTTACTTTTCCGCATTTGGTTTATTTACTAATTGGGCAAATTAAACTATGTGTTGTGTCCACATTTAATATGCATTTTCCGAATAACACAAAACCACAAGTTATGCATTGAGATGTTTTACATCTTTAGAATATATTCCTAGTTGTATAGGAATAGATATTGTTGAAGTTAATGATGTATTTTTTAATGTTGTGTTTTTAAGTATATCATATATATGTATTTTTTGATGCATTATGTTAGTCCGGTGAGATGTTTTATTATTTGTTTACAACATGGTTATCAAGGACCACTCCCAATTAACATCATTCACAGCATCAACGACGGAAAAATGCTATTGTGATAAATCACTGTTCGCATCCTTACTCACAACCACTACTTAACAAGCTGCCTTTAAACCTGTTTTAAATAAAAGTACAATCTAAAAAGATCAAAGGTCTACATCTAGTCACAAGACCAGTGATACAAGCATCAAAGCAAATAAAGAGCCAACAAAATTTTGAGTGTCTGGATCAATCAAACAGTCAGTGATGCTTCATGGGTTTGTCTCAAGCACTGCATTACAATACCACCTAAGTTTGTCGTAAGAGTCCCTGATTCTGCTTCGGAATCGGATTTTGAATTTGAATCACACAAACAGCTACATGAGAATAAGACAAGACGAGGCATCCCTTTATCCTACCAGAAGAAGAGAAACCCCAGAAACAAACAATCTAGTTCAAATTCCAAAG
>BMAC01000021.1:548604-561838 GCA_014905375.1 Phtheirospermum japonicum
TATATATATATATATATATATATATATATATATATATATAGAGAGAGAGAGAGAGAGAGAGAGAGAGAGAGAGAGAGAGTAATTTATTCGACTGAAAATTGAGGTGTGCTTATTCGTATCTAATATTTATGTTATTTGCCCTATGAAGTATGGATATTGAAGCAAATAAGATACAATGTTCTTTTCCTATATATATATACACTAGTTTAACACCCGTGTATTACACGGGATTTATAATATTTGTGAAAATTACAAAATTGTAAATTTAAAATAAAAAATTGAATGGACGTGTTTCAACCCGTGCCCTATTCAGTTTATTAGTTATTATAATTATTAATTAATATTATATTTTAATATTTAGATTTAATTCTTTAATAATTATATTTACAGACTTATACAAATTCAAAAGATATCACATTTTCAACTCGTTTCTAATCTATATTAATTATTTATTATTAACTCATTTTATATTTTTATATTTATATTAATTTTGTTAATAATTATAGTTACATACTTTGAAAAATACAAAAGGTGTCATACTCTCGAGCCTTCTTGCATTGTGCCATTGTATATAAATATTAATTTTATTATTATATAATTATATATATATATATATATTGAATTCATTACTAATATTTAGTTACATACTCCAATTATTGCAAATATATTATAATTTACCTATACAGAATATTTAAAATTTCAAAAATAATATATTTCAACATTTATTATAAATAAAATTTATTTAATTATTTTCATAAATAAGTTTTTTTTTTTTGTAATTAAAATTATTTCATATGTAATTTGTCTTTTAATTAAAATAGTTAATTTAGATTTTTTTCCTACTAATTATATATGACTTAATTATATTTTTATATTAGGAGTACAAAAGAAAATTATTGAATTAGACATAATATAATAAAAGAAAACTATTAAGTTACGCTAAATATAATAAAAATAAAATATTAAATTAGGCAAGATACAATAAAAGAAAAATATTAAATTAGGTATATATTAGGCTCGGATGACACATAAGCAATCGAAGCACCGTAATTTTATTTTTTAAGCGAAGCATACGAAGCAGACACATAGATTAAGAGGGTATTGCATTAATATATACTTGTTTAACACCCGTGTATTAAATGGGACTGATCAAAAGATAAATATAAAGAATATTTTTGATAATTACTTAATTTTAAATCTAAAATAAAAAATCAAAATAATGATTCTCAACCCGTGCCTTGTACATATCTAATCTATTTATTAATTATTATAAATATTAAATAATTTTTTATTTGATGTTTAAATTAAACTCATTAATAATATTAGTTATATACTTACAAAAACTCAAAAGGCGTCACATTCTAAACCCGTGTCTAATATCTATATTATTAATTATTTTTATTATTAAATCATTTTATGTATTAATGTTTAGAATAAATTCGTTAATAATTATTAGTTACATACTTTGAGATATTCAAAAGATGTTAATTCTCAACACGTGTCGCTTGTACTGGTGTCTAATCATTGTTTATTAATTATTAGTATATAATTTAATATTTTTATATTTAGATTGAATACATTACTAATATTTAGTTACATACTTAGATTATTGTAAATAACTCATATTTTACCTTAATAGAATATTTAAAACTCCTAAACTAAAATTATTTTGATTTATCGGTAAAACTTATTTAATTATTTTAATAATAAAGTTCTTTTCATAATTAAAATTATTTCATATGTAGATTGTCTTTTAATTAAAATAACTAATTTAGATATTATCTACTAATTATATATGACTTATTTATATTTTTATATTAGGAGAATCAAAGAAAGATATTGAATAAGGAAAAATATAATAAAAGAATTAAATTAGGTAAGATACAATAAAAAGAAAATTATTAAATTAGGCAAATATTAGGCTCGGATGACACATAAGCAAACGAAGCACCAGATTTTTCATTTGACAAACGAAGCATACGAAGCAGACACATAGGTTAGGAGGATTTTGCATTGATATATAGGGGTTATATATATATACACACACACACACACACACAAACGTACACGTATACAAACAGTGTATTACTATATGACTACCAACAAAAACAAATAATATTCAATCACTTATAAACGCCCACGAACTAACCTTCGTCACTGCTTTCACCAAACTTTCGTTTCTATCCCACACAATGCACATACCATCCCTTGTACCAATCGCAGCTCTCAGATTCACAAAGAACCATTCATACTCCAAGTCATTTTCAGAATCAACAACCACAAATGCGAGAGGCAAAATATGCGCGTTCACGTCCTGCACACTCGCCGTTAGGAGAGTGCCACCGTACAATGCCTTTAAGAATGTCCCATCCACCACAACGATGGGCCTGCAATGGTGCCAACCTTTTATCGATGCGCACATCGATATGAATAGATATTGGAATTTGTTATTGTTCGATGTTTGTAACTTCAAAAAACTCCCTGGGTTCACCTCGGTCAACAACTCGAGATACCGAGCAACCATATTATACGACTCATCCGATTTCCTCAGACCTCGTCCATTGCTTTCTTCTGGATCTCCACGCTTTTTTGTAGTTAAAATTAGTCCCATGGTCGTCCTTCATGTCCCTCATCATGTCCGCCGGTGTATATGTTGTTTTCAAACTACATAACTTTTTTTCAATACATTCGCTTACAATTTGTGATGTAGCTTGCCGTTGCTCGTTCATTCTCCTATCCAGCGGACATGTGAGCGCATTGTGCATTGACCGCACCTTGATAATACCGGAATCACCAACACAAGAAGCTTTCACAAACCAACCACATTCATCCACACATGCGGCGAAATACTGTTTACGACACGACTTCATAACCATGAAATTGAATTTCTGGCTTAGTGCAAAGAACTTCAGGGTTCTTTTTAAAACTCCTTCATTCTTGAATACCTGCCCCGGTCTCACGTCACCGCATTCAATGTCGTCATGCACGACATCATTTTTCTCAACTGGTGTTTCACTTATTTTTTTGTTGACAACTTCATCGACAATTTCATTCGCTGCCTCGTTTGCAAATTTAAATACACTTGATTCTATTAAGTTTGTATGAAGCAGCATCGCACCCCTCAAATGTTGCATGTGCGTTGAATTTACATGCACTTACTACTTCTTCAGCGACTGTGATGTAACCCACAACATCGCGCATTACATCCTTAATTGTCGTGCACAAAGGGAACTTCGTATAATCAGGTTCTTTCACCATCAATTCCTTGTAAAATTATAATCATGCATTATTTTCTATTGAAATTGGCGGATATGCATCCTTAAGTTGATATTTCAACACAACATGATTATCATTCGTATTAATTTTTAATTGTTCTGCAATAAGCCAATAAAAATCTTCATACTTGCATCCTGTGTTAATCGCAACACCTACAACCTCAAAATTAACGTAGTTTTTCTTCTGGTCCCACTCACCATTATGATGTACCAAAATAAGTGTCATAGCCATTTACTGAAGAAAAAAACACACAACAAATTCAAAAAAATATATATATATAGAAAAACAATGAAAAACATCAACAAAACACACATGATCAGCTCGAAAGATGATAAAATAATAACTACTTATTTCAAAAAAAAATTTACACAAATTATATGAAATAAACTGAATATTTCTTGGTTTTAACGAATAACAAATAAACAAATAAACAGTAATCCCTACTATGCGTATTAAATGTACCTTACTAAAAACATTGAACTCCCAGTGCGAACCAATTCACAAGATTGTCCATTAAATATAATTGCGATATATATTTTTATAAACACGTGCCACTATTTTTTATAGTTATATATTCAAAGGTTCAAATAAGTAAACAAAAATAAATTCAAATTTTCTTGTATAATTCATAACAATCTTGAATAAATTAAAAAAAAAGCACTTATAACTAACAGTAAAAGAATTACTGAATAAAGTAAAACAAAGTTAAAAAAATATCAAAAAGAGTAGATTGAAATACACCAAAAGACTTACTTATCATTTCTCTTCGATTGAGGGGTCCCTGTAGATGCCCTTTCTGTGTAGTTCTGTGTTCCTTTTCCGAGTTCAATATTTCCATTAGTTTTCCAGCGATTCTTAAGGGATGCTTGGTTGGAGGGTTTAGAGAGTAGGGAATGGGAAACACTATTAAAGTGGTGCTTGATAACTACTACACTATGGGTTTGATTGCCCAATTTTTGGTATTGAGCCATACCCCCCACAAACATGGGTTATCAAACCCATTAACCTCCACAATCAAACCCATTCCCATTCCCATTCCCATGAAATTCATTAGTCTTTTCAACTAATAAGCCGTAAAAATGATTGATAGATTGGAGTGATTTCCGTTACAGTTTACGTACACAATAAATTTGTGGGCAGCGTATTTAAATTATGGCAAACACTTGTATTAGGCCAGATTAACGGGTTAAGCATCTGACTCGATATTATAATGTATTGGTTTTTGTACTGTGATATATTGCTTTTTGTACTCGAAAGTATTAATTTTTCATAAATATCTGACCGTGCTATGATATATTGGTTTTTTAGTATGATGTATTAGTGTTATGATGTATTAATTTTTTTATTATAATCTACTAGTTCATACCCGCATATTATGCGGGATTTGAAAAAAATAATATTCATTAAAAATACCAAAAGAATAATATTAAAAATGGTACACACAAATCGAAACATTATTAGTTCTATTTCCACAATAAATAATTCTTACACACAAATCAGAACATTACTTGTTCTAATTACATTAAGAATGATTTTCACAATTAAAAATTTTACAAGTTTTTTTTATACGGTGAGTCACAAAATTAATTGTAATATATCAAGAATATTATTTGTTTTAATCACAGTAAAAACTGGTTTTCACTATAGAAAATTTTCAAGTTTTTTACAATGAGTCACGAAATTAGTTGTAAAGTATACCAAAATATATACTCTAAACTTGATGGGAAAACCCGTAGAAAATTAAGTTTGAAAATATATAAAACATACAACACCCGCGTGATACATGTGAATATGTGATATAAAAAATTAAATTTATAAGGCACCGATAATTCTATTGAAATAACATCGTGCATCTAACTTGTAATATATGTAATATTATTTTTTTTTCTGCGTAAGATACTACTTTATGTGTATCAATGCATTATATTGGAATTAGATAAAGAGATTTAGAATATATTTAATATTTATTTTCATAGACATAATAATTTATTAGTAGTAATAGTAGTATTAGTATTATTTTATCTTTTTTGTTTCACTTTGTTTTGTTTTTTGTTTGATGTAACAATAGTTTTTCATATATATTTTTAATATTATTTTCAATTCATTATATTAGGATTAGATAATAAAAATAAAATTTATATTTTCTATATTTATTTATTTTTTTGTAATAAATTTATAGAACTCATATTTTTTAAATAAATATTTAAAATTATAATATAATTATTTTAGTTTTTATTATAAATAAAAATTAATTCAATTTTATAGATTTTCTTAATTAGATGTAACTTTTTATATTTTTATATTAGAAGAATAAATGTAATATATTGAATTGGGCAAAATATGCTAAAGAAAATATTAAATTAGGTAAGATGTAATAAAATTTTTTTATTGAATTAGGAAAAATATAATATTAAAAAAGTATTAAATTAGGTAAATTATAATAAAAAGTACTAAAGTAGACAAATATTAGGCTCGGATGACACCGAATCACCAAAAAATTTTCTAAAGCTAACGAAGCGTAGGAAGCAGTCACATATGATATGAGGATTTTACATTAATATATAGGGGAGATAGACCTAACATGAGTGTTGCCCATAAATTATTATTTTTATTATTTTTGGTATTTCTGTTAATTGAAAGCTTAATATTTAAGAGGATAGAATTCTTTTTACCTTTGTCAGTTATTTTTGTAATATTTTAAATATGGTAACAAAATTGGAATTAGATTTCGTACGTTTGGTATATATGCCAATAACCCTAAAAACACGCCGTCGTGAAAATAAACCCACACAAGTGGATTGAATTCATGGGCCTCGGTACTACTTTAGCCTAAACTAAAACCTTTGTGCTTTTTAACGCTAACCCTAAAATAACTCAAGAAAAGACCTCGTATACTATTTGTACAATCCCGGAAAGACGAAATTGTGGAGTTGCCCATCTGATTTCCGGTCCTCTATTTGTTTCCCGCTTCCGAGGAATACTGTATTTGTAGGCAAACCCCATCTTTCTCCACCTATTTTTTCTATAAAAAAAACTTTCTTTATTTCTGCTCATCTTGTTCTTTCCAAACTTAGTATACGCCTAGAGTTTTACTAGTTTTTTTTCGAAATCCGAAGTAGATTTGAAACAATTGGTGCATTATGAACGCCCCCATCATTGGTAATGTTCGTTCGCTTTGAATTTGTGTTGTTGATTTCCCTTTGTATAGACTGATTTTGTACATTGAACGATGATTTTTTTATTTTTTTTCCGGGTTGGGTTTATGTAGACCCGCTACAGGGAGATTTTCCTGAAGTAATAGAGGAGTATCTGGAGCATGGAGTTATGAAATGTATCTCCTTTAATAGGCGAGGAACCCTTCTTGCTGGTAAATTGTTACCGCGATGATTTTCATCTGATTTTGAATTCATTGATTTCGGTACTCTACTGTATAAAATCTTTCTCCTTCTATTAACATCTTTTACCTAAAAATTTAGCAACTTTGTTTGGTTATTTTGTTTATCGTTCCTGCTTGCATTAGTAATAACTTATAAATCCATTAGTGGTTGTTTTGTAATATCAGAGTAAATACTGACGTCTCTCTCTTATGAACTCTGTACTTAGATGCATGATACTCAGTTGTTTAAATATGTTTATTTTTTGGCAGCCGGGTGCTCTGATGGAAGCTGTGTCATATGGGATTTTGAAACCAGAGGCATTGCTAAAGTATTTAAGGACAAGGACTCAATTGCTGCCATAACGAGTGTTTGTTGGTCCAAGTATGGACACTGCCTACTCGTTTCAGCTGCAGATAAGTCGTTGACTCTTTGGGATGTTATCAAAGGGGAGAAAATAGCTCGAACTACTATACAACAAACACCTCTGCAAGCTCGTCTCTATCCTGGCTCCTCATCAAGTCCATCTATTTGCTTAGCTTGTCCCTTGTCATCAGCCCCTATGATTGTTGACTTGCGTACAGCAACCACAACAGTGCTTCCTGTGTCATTATCTGATTCAGGAATCGGTACCCTTCCATCACGTAACAAGTTTTCTGATGGATCTGCTCCTTTTACACCTACTGCAGCTTGCTTTAACAAGTATGGAGACTTGGTTTATGTGGGGAACTCTAAAGGGGAAATACTTATTATAGATCATAGTAGCATCCGGATACGTGGTATTGTTCCCATTGCGGGGAGTGGTGTGATAAAGAATATCTCGTTTAGCAGGAATGGACAGTATCTTCTGACCAACTCAAATGATAGAACTATCAGAATCTATGAAAACCTTTTGCCGGTGAAAGGTGGGATTCAAGCCCTGGATAAATTAAACCGTGAACTTGTTGAACAAGAAGAAGTCGAAAAGTTAAAGGCTGTTGGGTCAAGGTGTCTGGTTCTCTTTCGTGAGTTTCAGGATTCAATCACCAAAGTGCACTGGAAAGCACCATGTTTTAGTGGTGATGGGGAGTGGGTTGTTGGAGGTTCTGCTAGCAAAGGAGAGCACAAGATCTACATATGGGACAGGGCTGGGCATCTTGTAAAAATTCTCGAAGGTCCAAAGGAAGCATTAATAGATTTGGCATGGCATCCTGTTCACCCTATTGTTGTTTCCGTCTCCTTGACTGGCTTGGTTTATATTTGGGCCAAGGACTATACTGAGAATTGGAGTGCATTTGCTCCAGATTTTAAAGAGCTTGAGGAAAATGAGGAGTATGTGGAACGAGAAGATGAATTTGATTTAGTACCAGAAACAGATAAAGTGAGTCAAAAGTTGATGGATAAAAATTGAAAACTCCTTTATTATATTGCTCTTTTTTTTGTTTTTTTTTTCTCCCCACTCATTTTCTGTCTAATAATATGCTTATATGGTTCCAGGTAAAAGATTCTGATATTAATGAAGACGAGGACGTTGATATTTTGACAGTTGAGAAAGATTCTGCTTTCAGTGATTCAGACATGTCACAAGAGGAAATACGCTTCTTGCCTGCTGACCCGTGTCCTGATGTACTTGAGCAGCAGGACAGGCATGTTGCAAGTATTTCAAAGCAGGGGGATGGGAGCCAGTCTGTATCTTCTCTTTCAGAGGATGCAGGGCAGAATGGTCATCTAACAAACCATGAGTCCAGTCCTCTCGAAGGTAAGATCTTCGGTTCCTTGTGAACTCAGTCAAACATATTTACTGTCTTCATCAGTATTATTATGGAAAGGAATGTTGGGTATTAGTGCTAAATGCAATTGGTATTACTTTTATCGTGGATATGTCTTTGAAAATATTGGTGAATGTCGACGAACAGTATCTTTTTCCTATCTCAACATCCAAGTATAGGAAGCCTGAGGAATTATTCTCATGTCTGTAACCCCATAAGAGATTAGGTGCTTATGTTCGTTGTGGTTTAGTTACACAAATTGTTTTAAAGCAATTTCAAGTTCATCGCGGAATTAGAAGTATTGTCCTTTCAATGTAATTTACTTTTTCACAATATTAATGAGATGATCTTTTGGTTTATGGTGCTTGTTGCTTGTTTACTGTGACTTCTAAATAACACTTTGCATTTTGCAACAATCAGATATGCAAAGACATACCAAATGATTGTAGAACTATTTATAAATGGTATGGAATGCAAAATTTAGGTTGGAGAACCATTCTCTGAGGGGGCATTGCTAAAATTTTGTCTGTAATGGTTTAACAAAGTAGTTTCGTACTGTCAGTTTCTGTGTCATGTCATGTATACCCAATCGCATTTTTTCCCTGACTATTGAATTTGTTGCAATTACTGTGCAGAGGACACAGGAGAAACACATCTAAAGAGAAAGAGGAAGGCTTCTGAGAAGGTATTGGATTTTGAAGCGGAAACTGCCAAGAAGCCAGCATCAAAGATGAAAGCATCAAGCAATTTGCTGAAAACTTTAAGATAATTTGTAGTTTCAGGTATAAAGAATCAATCTTAGTGTTCATGTTATGGGAGTAAAATTGTAGTGGTGCATTATACCTTGGCATATTAGGGCTCTTAATAGACCATTCAGGTCCCACATGCACATTTTTTGGGGTGGGTTTTGTATTTTATTATTATCCTTTTTTTCCATTATGAGAAAGTAGCAGTAAGAAATTTCGATTTTGTGTCATATTTATCTATTTCAAAACTGTCCCAGTTAGGAGCTGTTTCCTAAATCAATATTTTTGCAGCCTTTTCTTTATCTAATTTAGAGAAAGGTAGCAATCCTAATAAGAGTGGAAGGAAGTATTAGTGGGAATAACTAGGGAATGCTTGATATCAATATATTTTTTTTTTTGCTACCCCAAATTGCAATTGCTGATATTTCTATTTAAAAAAACTATTCACTCACTTTCACTATCTTCTCACACAAATCACCTCTTCATTCAGATAATGATAATAATAATAACCCCATCAAATCACTAATTATTATTCACATTTCCACACTAATTCCACTATACACTCTTTCACATATTTCTAACTACATTTCCCCACTAATTCCACTATACACTCGTTCACATGTTTCTAACTGCCAATCAATCCATCCATTATTTTACTATATCTATGTCAAATCAACTTTAATTGTTACATTTTCATGTCATATTCAATCACAATATCAAAACCAATTCTTCTTTAAACTTAATTTCCCCACTGTTTTTTAGCCAAACAAACAAACAAAAAAAAAAAAAAAAAAAAGGAAAAGCAAAAAAAAATCCAAAACGAAGTAACACTTTTTTATGAGGTATACCTAATCTTGTCATCTTTGTGAGGCAGTTGCATGAATCCAAAGAGATTAAGAAATAATAGTTGTCTCAACAATCTGTCACCCTTCTATTATCCCCAAGCAATGCGAGAGTGTTAAATCATAACACGTTTCCAAACGAAAGCAAGCCTATATATCATGACATTGTTTTCTTTGGAGATGAGGAAAAGGAATGTGTAGACACGTTAATTTTGCAGAAATTAATTGCCCCATGTATACATTTCCTTATTAAAATCAATTTAATATTTTCTTTTTATATTTGAAAATTTAATTAAATTTTAATTATTAAATTAAATAATTAATTAATTGATTTTTAATATTTATTTTACTGTCCATAAAGATTGACAAGTGTCAAGTCCACCCAACAAGGCAAATTATTATTTACATTCGAGTGCACTTAAGAACACACGTACAAATTTGACATGTGCAATTGTGATGAATGTTAATTTTCATTATGTTAAAAGTTGAATTTATTATTGTTTTTCATAACACATCCACCTCATTATACTAATCCTATGGAGCCATAATCTATTTGTCGACTAATTGTAATTTTGGTTGATATTTGTCGAACTTTCCTCGCTTCGATTCTGACGTTTTGACTTCAGGTCATCCCGAAACTAGAAAACTTTTTGGTTCGGACAATCTGTAGGCTCGAAAGCTTATTTTATGTGTCCCTCTTCATCTAAGTTCGGAGCTGATATGTCATAAAGATGTGTCATGGAATATGTGTCAATTAAAATAAATGAAATTTTTTGGTAGAATTTGGTTTAGAACCCTCAATTTTTAACTTTTATTTTTAACTTTTGGATACCTAGCCTACAAGTACTCCACCACAGGGTCCTAATATTATTTTTTCTAAAAAAAATAAAAAATCTATATTCGTAAATAAGTTTTATCTTTCTTTTAACCCTATATAACTTACTATGAAATCATTTTTTAATCATAACACAAAAGTTACTAAATACTCGTAATCTTCCAATAAATATAAAAAGAATTTCTAAATAACTATAAATAAAAATACTCAAAAAATGAAAATCAAAATATGTAATGTAGTAATGTAATCTCTCTCTCTCTCTCTCTCTCTCTCTCTATATATATATATATATATATATATATATATATATATATATATATAGGATTGAGTTCAAATGAGAAACTCGTCATTATATGTGAACCTAGGAACTCATCCTGACCTTAGATCTAATAATGTGTGTGTACCAGATTTCTTCTATTTTTTAAATTTTATTAAATTAATTATATGGTAGGAAAGGGTGTTTATGTAATTTTACATAAACCTCTGAATCAAATTTAATCCCAAAACCGATTCTGCCAATCCTATCCCGTCTCTTCCTCAAACCCTATCTCTTCCCCAAAACCCGTCTCCTTCTTTGCAGATTATTCTTCTTTTTCGCCGTCCCATCTCCCGTGCCCGCTCATCCATCTTTATCTGCAGATCCACCCACCGCGCCCAGATCCCCAGCCGCCGCGAGCCCAAAACAAGACATCTCACACATCCTCTCCGGAACTGGAGACTCGGCCAAGACGTGGAGCGGCACCGCCACTACTGCGAGATCTGGTGGAAGCCGAACGCCACCCACGGCTTTGTCTGGCTTGTCGCACCGCCGTCTGGAGTCGAGCTATGGCCGGTGACCCAGGTTATAGCCGAGCGCCGCCTTGCCCCGAGCAGAACGCGAACACCAGTTGAAGGTGGTGGCTAGCCGCAAATCACCGGCGCCTCCTCCTCCCCGATTCCCCCCGCCCCTTCTCACTCGCCGATGTTGATGAGCCGGCGAGCCCGATTCCACCCGCTCCCCTCTCCCTGGCCGATCTGGATGAGCCGGCGAGCCAAGTGGCGGCCGAGCGTCGCCTTGGCCGAGCAGAACGCGAATATGCTTGGGTTGCCAGCGCAAATCACCGGCTTGGCTGGTTGGACGGTGGTGGCTTTGCCTGCAGGCGGCGGCTGATCAATATTGCAAAGGGTAGGGTTGAATGTTGGGCCAAGTTTTTAAACAACTCATGGGCTGGAGAAATGTTAAGCATTGGGCTTACTATGAATTGGGCCAAAAAGCAGTGTTAATGTATTAAAAAAGCGCTGCCACAATATGAGAAAAGCACTCCTGAGATTGTCAAGCTTGTAGCACTGCCAACATATTAAAAAAGCATTGCTACTTTATTATAAAAGCACTAGTTATATAGTAAAATCCAGATTCTTACTCGTAAATAGTGGTGCTTTTGTATACAGTATTGTAGTGCTAAATATTATTCATATGCGATGCTTTTACTATTAAGTTTTTTTTAATTTAATTACATGTATTTATTTTATGTTTTTAAACATGCAATATTTATCTTAAATTGTAGATCTTGAGAATGTGATTAATTTGATATATATCTTATTTAAAACGAATAAAAATTGAGAAAGTTATGGTTTGTTTAAGATTTGAGTTTTTTTTTTCCAAATTTTAAATTTCCCACGTGACAGTAATTGTAGACGAATTTTGTGATGCTTTTTTGTATACAGTCGCAGTGCCTTGTTTTCTTTATCTGTTGTGCTTTCTAAAGAGCAATGCAACGCTCTTTATAAACGCTGTTATATGTCCAAAATACCCTTTTATTAATTTAATGCAGTATTTTACACAAATACTGTCACAGCCCATTTCCGAAAAGTGTAAATTTTGATTATTTATAAATAAAACTTCCAAAATAAAGGGCGTGAGTTTTCAATAAATCGCAATCACAATAAATTTGAGCGGAAGCGTGAATAAAACTTAACGTTCATTTTTGAAATAGGAGATTCACTTAATGAATCAAAATAGTAGTACTCGACTATTCAACGCGTTTTAAATAGAAACACAAGTCTCAAACTTTATTTTGTAATTTGACATAAAATTAAAGATACCAATCCATAGAAAGGAACATAAAATAGCATTGAAAATAACATCTTCGCATCCACCGCCTCGTACCACATCCAACTCCTTAACCTGAAAAGTTTGATAATAATGGGTGTGAGCTTTCAACTCGCTCAGTGGGGATTTGTTTGTCAATATTAAACACCAATCATACAAACCATAAATGAATAGCTACAACACACTGTCAGTCGTTCATAGATTCATAGATGTTGGCCAACCATAGATTTAGCTCGAAAGCTACTGTTGTTTTAGCCCGAAAGCTACTGTTGTTTTAGCTTGAAAGCTACTATGGAATGTTGCATTGAGACATAAATAATTCAT
>BMAC01000021.1:567436-577649 GCA_014905375.1 Phtheirospermum japonicum
AACCTGCGAACTAGTGCTTTTATTATATACCAGCAGTGCTTTTATTATACAATCTTAATGCTTTTATTCAAATAAGGAAATACACAAAAAATATGATCCATCCATTTAATTAGATCTAAGGCCCATAATTGACCCTAGGTTCACAAATAAGGACATGGTTCTCATTTGAACCTAATCATATATATATATAGGATTAGATTCAAATGAGAAACATGTCCTTATTTGTGAACATATGGTCAATTATGTGCCTTAGAATGGATGGATCGGATTTTGTTATGTATTTCCTTATTTGATTAAAAGCATTAGGATTGTATAATAAAAGCATTGCTGGTATATAATAAAAGCACTAGTTCACAGGTTCGCAAATAAGGACATGGTTCTCATTTGAACCCACCTATATATATATATATATATATATATATATAAATATATATAAATCAATATCTTTGAAACGTGTGGATAATGTATTTTTATATTTTATTTAGTAATATCTAATTATTTAAATATAATGATGATAAAATGAATAAGATGAATATGGGGTTAGGTGTAATAAATTGGATGAATAATAATATTTTGAGTTCTAAAACGTATAGGAATTAAAATTCAAGATTTCAAACTTAGTATTAAGAGTCTAAAAAACAAACATGGCAGAATTAACTCTTTTTCTAGACTACTCTCTATCTCGATATATATATATATATATATATATATATCAATAACTCCTTTATTTTAACAATGTAATATATATTTTATGAAATAACTTAATATATATAGTATAATTAGGGTAAGAAATAATTTAAACGGTATTTTATGATATTTTAATTGACTATTGGTAAGTTAAAACTATTACTATGTTTAACAATCATATGAATCATTATAGAATTACCTATGATTTCAGCTCTTCTATGTATACTGTTTTTCAAATTAATAGATAGTTGAAGAAAATTAGTTGGGTTATTTTTTCATTTAGTATGAAGGATGGTATATTATTATGTAAAACCAACTCATCAACAAATTCCTACAGTTATTCACATCATTAATAAAAGTATGAAACTTGTTTTATTTAATACGATTATTTTTTTTACATACATAGAGTATACTATGGTCACTGGTATAAATTAAAACCATATTTATTCTTTTATAGGTTAACTCATTATTCATTCATCCATAAAGAAGTGAGAAAAACACAAATAT
Organism: Phtheirospermum japonicum; assembly: GCA_014905375.1. NCBI lineage: Eukaryota > Viridiplantae > Streptophyta > Magnoliopsida > Lamiales > Orobanchaceae > Phtheirospermum > Phtheirospermum japonicum. The sequence goes on from BMAC01000021.1 coordinate 568,631, forward strand.
TACTATTATTGGCTATCCTCTAGATATATGCACTAATGAATATGAACTAATATATAGCCTACCTTCAATATTGAATATGGAGATACTCATATATATACTAACTTATTGTTGAATTATTATATTAAAAGAATAAAAGGCATAAGCTTATACTTATCACCATAATTTAATCAAACCAATTCATTTCTAATTGATCGTCAAATAAATACATCAAAGTTTGGCAAATACATGTACAATTAAACAAGTAGATGTCGTAATTCATAGTACAATCAATAATTTACTTTACATAAAAACAATATTAGCACAAATTCCGTTGGCTTATATATTATGGAAGGATAGTAGATTATTATGGAAAATTAATTGATCAATATATTCCTAAAATTATTCACAACAGTAATCAATGTATGGAATTAGTTTTATTTAAAGCGGTTTTTTACATATATATAGTACACTATGATTACTGCTATAAATTAAAATAATTTTTATTCCTTTATATATTAATTTATTTTTTATTCATCGATAGAGAAATGAGGAAAATCACCAAGTCTAAGATTATTGGCAATAAACAGCAATTATCGAACATAAGTCATGACGATATTCATATTTTTATAGTTTATAAAAAAAATTACTGTATATATTGGAATGTTAGTGACATTTTCTCAATATATTATATATCCTCATGTTTATATTCATCTATACCTATAGTTATTAAACAATCTATCTAAACTTTTTATAACCGATTTTAGTCATGTTTTACTTTTAGAGTGGTTAGTTTATTTGTATTTATTTAATTTAAAAATATATTATATGACTTGCATTATATATTTAAGTTAATCAACTTATTGTAGTGCAAATTGATCATTTATTTCTTATGAATCCTCTGATAAATATTTAAGTTGTTATATAATAAAATACATAAGTCCATTTTATAATTATTTTTTAAATAAACTGTGGATTATTTAGTTATTTGGCGATATAAATATATATCATATTTAAATACTATAGTCAATTTCTTTATTGTTATTCACTTGTTTTATTTGAATGTACATAATATCATTGATCAGCATAATGAGTTACTTTTGTTTCGCAGTTAGTGATAGATATAATCGAATGATAATTCAGTAAATATGACACCTTCTATTAGTTTGTAAAAAATAGACAAAATCATTTTTAGTAGATAAGTATTGAGAATATTTTCAAACAGAGTAATATTATTTTTTCCATGTTTACTAGCAATAGTTAATGATGTTAATCAATACTCAATAAGTATACCCAAAGGTAGAATTATGATTTTTAATATTAAACAATTAAATTTATATCTTTGTAGAAATTCCATGATTTATTTTCTTAAATAATATTTTATAATAAAATAAACCCTGCTTCAATGTTAGTCTTATAGCATATGCAATTTTTTATTATTATTTTGAAATCACTCTAATTTACGTATTTATATCTACTCTTTTATTTAAATTAATATGTATACAAATTATCTGATTATTATGCAACTTGATTTTATGTAACAACATATATTCTATATGCGATTAGTATAGTACATCCAATTATAAAAACTATTACTTTCATTTCGCAGAAAATACGAATGTATCTTGATCGACTTCGATAAAGAGTAATACAGATCGGAGTGATATAACAAATAATTTACAATTGTTGGTTGTCGCTAAAGTTTCATATCCTTTTCATATATTTTCTATGACCGATATTTCTAATGGTATTTTTTTATTTTGCTAAAATTATTTTCAATTAATGTTACTTCAATTGTTTTTGTACTTAACAAATAGTTATCAATGATTGAAAATTTATAGTGACTAAAAATAAACAAACATAGTGTCAAATAATCCATGAAAAGATAAACTCCCTCTTATTCTCCTTCAGGTCTTTATAATAACAACAACAACAACAACAACAACAACAACAACAACAACAACAACATATTATTATTATTATTATTATTATTATTGTTGTTGTTGTTGTTGTTATATTATTATTGTTATATATTTTACAATATACTTAACAATTAACCTATATAAGTCTATTTTTTCTTTATTCAAATTGTATAAAATATCCATAATCAACTATTTCTGCATATGTTTCCAGAAAATGTTATTCATACTGCATAAATTTGAATGGAAAGTAGATAATTTGTTCAACTTTTGGATCACATTCAGTCAAATTTCAAACAAAAAAAGTAGAAGACCTCCTAAAAATGCAATTGTTACTACCAGTAGTAATATTTTAGAGCATTAATACTGAATTAAATTTATATTTAAAATATGTTGTGGTTTTCTATAAAATAATAAAAAAAATTATATAATTTAATATCTTTATTAATTTTATCATTATTTGATTCTAGAGAGGAACATGTCTCATTTTTTTTAAAAGAAAATATATAAACCCACACAACTCAATTTATTTGCATTGTGCGCTTATTATAAACATCCAAACTAAAATAACTACACACACACACACACACACACACACACACACACACACATATATATATATATATATATATATATATATATATATATATATATATATCCAAGAAAAACTTATAATTCGTTAATATCAATTATAAACTAATGTTGTTGAGGATATTTGAGTAGTTATATGGGAGACTACACACGTCGTGTGTGTATACAATTATTACAGAGAACGGTTCAACACATATTCTATCGAGTAAAAGGGACAAGATTGTAGCAACTGCACTAGATAAGTCACAAAGTCAATTTACCGCTAAACCATGAAGGGGACGATTATCTAAAAAGAAAATGTGCCTGATAATACTATTATTTTTCGCAAATTACAATTCTTATTTAGTTTATAACTATATTTATATTTTAATTTAATTATTAATGTTAATATTTTGGTTGGTTGTTATTATTAAAAACATGCCTTCATTATCTAAAATAGTTTTAACAAAAAATGAACCTTGATATAATTTCTTAAAATCAACATATTTACTTTTCAAATATAATTAATAGTAAAAACATTTTATGAAAATAATACAAGTGTAGTTTATAAGTTTCATCAGCGGATGCAGAGAATTCTTCAGCTCCATCGACATAAATGGACAATAGTGCATCTGTTGCAGTTGATTTGGCACAAAATCACCTTACTCCTAAACTAACAAGAGAACGTCCACCAGAAAATTTAAATATTTCTAATATCAGTAATAGTTTTATATTATCTATTCTTTTACATATTAATTTTATATTTCATTAAGAAGTTAAATATTTATAACAACTGTAACAATTTAAATTATTTCTTTGTTTACACGTTAATATTACCATTAATATATAAATGTAGTATATAAAACTATTCTTCTTTGGTTATGATATATTAGTATATTAGTATTTAAATTTATGCAGAAAAGTCAAAGAAAACATTTCTCTCCATACAAAAATTGTAGTTGAACTTAATAATCCATGTTGGATAGGGAAAAAACTTGGTTAAGTAATTTAGAAATCCCAAAGATATGTTTCCAAAAAAAGGTGTTGTCGAAAATAAATTACATCTTATTGGGAGAAGAGGCACAGGTGCAAGAACGCACAATATTCCCGAAGCCGATGAACTTTCCATCTTAGTGTTGATTTTGAAAAACATATTGGTGACAAGGATATTATATTAGAAAGAAACTTTGGCAAACTGAAATGTATCAATGAGTTGCATCTATTTTACCTTGCTCTACAATATTCACTATTATCTCCTCGTGGTTCAGATAATTATAGGCATGATATATATTTTGTTAACCATAGGAAATTGATAGGTAAAAGAAGAAATTATGTGAGCCAGAGGGAGTTATTCTCACACCGATTGCATGAAAGGGTAACTGATTCACCTACTATTCTCTATTGCAAAAGGCTTACACAGTAATTCATAGTTAATATATATATATATATATATATATATATATATATATATATATATATATATATATATATATAATGATTGAATCTATAAGATTATGTTATGTCAGAACTCATCAAAAAGTGTTGCGGAGTGAGATGTATAATGGAGTTGCTGATGCAGTAGTATGCGGTGAAAAATATAATTGCACCGTGTGGGTAACATAATTATCTTGCCAGAGACATTTACCGGTGGTGCGCGATATGTCATTCAAAATTACCAAGATGCTATGGTAATTTATCGATAGACTGGATATCCAGAATTGATCATAACGTTCATGTGCAATCCAAAATGGTGAGAGATTGTACGGTTTGTTGAGAGCAGTAATCTTAGGCCTGAAGATCGTCCTGATATAGTTTCAAGAATATTCTAAATGAATCTAGATGGCTTAATTAGAGAGATATACGATAAACAAATATTTAGAAATATAAATTTTGGTGATCATATCAAACATACTTATTAAAGTTATTTATTTAATAATTACTTCTATACATCATCAATTTATTGCTTATTGGGGATCTACAAATTATGTTAGGTCCTTATTCATGACATTGGTGAGTCCAAATATATATCTCGATTGGAAAAAGTTTGGAAAAAATGTTGAAAATATTTGTCAGATGACATTTTATACAAACGACGAAAGTTAAGAAACAACGAAGGTATTAATTACTAATTTTCAATTATATCCATAAATTCTAATAGTATTTTTGTGTATATTGTCTCATATAAATTAGTTTAAATACAATTATTTTCACATTTTTTGTACAAATTTGAAAATGGGTGATGCTGAAACTCAAAACCTTGCTTTACTGGAAGTGGACAAGTTGTTGCAAAGCCAAGGGAAGAGCTTAAAGGATTTTCCTCCAATGCCAGCAACAACTGAAGTCGACTCTAATATTTCTTTCAACATATTTATTGCTGAGGAATTGAACTATGATCGTGATGCTCTCATTGAAGAACACATTGAGTTGTTTCAGAACTTGAATAAAGATTAAAAAACATGTGTATGATGAGGTCAATAAGTTTGTACGTTGGACAAAGGGAGGCTTATTCTTTGTTTATGGATATGTAGTAACAAGCAAAACTTTTATCTGGATGACTCTATTTGCAATCGTGAGATCTAATGGTGGAATTGTATTAAATGTAGCATCTAGCGACATATCTTCTCTTCTTCTTCCAAAAGGAAGAACCGACCATTCTAGATTTTAAGCTCCATTCAATTTCCACGAAGAATCGTCATGTACGATTTTCTGGTATCCCCCTTGTGAAATTAACGGTGCATGTACAAGTGATAATTTTGGACGAAACTCCGATGATGCATAGATATTATTTTAAAACTTTAGACAAAATATAGAAAGATATAATGAGATTAAAGAATTTGGAGGTTAGAGATATTCCATTCGGAGGTAAAACTATGGTGCATGGTGGAGATGTTTGTCAAACTCTTTCGGTCATTCCTAAGGTACTAGGCCAGACATAGAATGCACAACCATCAATTTTTCCCACTCGTGGAGACATTGTACGTGTCTGAGATTGACAAAGAATATGAAGCTTCAAAATCTCATCTCCAATCCCGATTAAGCTGGATTAAGAGAGTTTTCTCAGTGGATAAATAACATTGGAGATGTGATAATTGGAGGATCCAATGATGGCATCATTGAAATTGATATCTTATAAACTATTATTGTTAGATAATGGTGATTCTATTTCATTGATTGTGGCTAGCATATATCCACAACCTAGAACAAATGCCGAATATTCTATTTATATGGAGGGTTGAGCTATTCTTGCACCAACATTTGATGCAATCAATTTAATTAATAAATATATTACTTCATTGAATGAAGGGGTATGTAAGGTATATTTGAACTCAGATAGTGCGTGAAAATCTGATACAAACGTTGACATTTTTCAAGATGTCCACTTACCTGAGTTTTTAAACACAATCAAGTATTTTGGGTTATCGAATCATGAGCTACGACTAAAAGTTGGCACTCCAATCATTTTGTTGACAAATATTGATCATCCATTTGGTTTGTGCAATGGAACTAGATTGGTTGTTTTGAAATTGTAATCATGTTTTGGAGGCAATAATTCTTCCAGTAAGCAACGTAGGTGATTTAATATTCATCCCACAAATGACCGTAACACCATCAGATCACATATTGCCTTTTGAGTTTTAAAGAAGACAATTTTCAATTATTGTGTCATGTGCAATGGTAATTAATAAAATTCAAGTCCAATATCTATCTTACGTTGGGACTCCAATCATGCTCAACTATATGTTCATTACTACAAAAATAGGATACTAAGGCGCTTTATTAACGGCGGTTCTGGAAAACTACCGTTAAATGTTCATTTAACGGTGGTTATCCAAAAACCGCCGTAGAATCCTACATTCTACGGAGGGTTTTTTTCAAACCGCCATAAAAACTCACCTATTCTACGGCGGGTATATGTAAATCGACGTAAAAACTGGAGGCTAGTTTATTTAACATCGGTTCACAAACAACCACGTAAAAAGTTAAAACATTCTACGGTGAGTATGTGAGAAAAGCCGTAAGAAACTCGCACATTCTACGGCGGTTATGTAAGAACCGCTCGTAGAATGTGACAGCATTTAACGGCGGTTATAATTAGGAACCGCCGTAAAAAGTAGTCCGCCATGTCATCGATCCTCGTCTTGCTCAAGCAAGTTGTTTCAACCGTTGATCCGTGTCTCATCCGACGATCTGGATTAAATATTAAACCAAAAAAAATATTAAACCAAAAACCAATAAATATTAAAATAAAAAACATAATCTACTTTGGCCAATCTCCTCTGACCTCCGCCCTAATTTCTGCAACCTATGATTTCTTCTCGCCGTCGACCTGCGAGCCAAAATTTGATGCCTCCGTCATCCTCCAGACTCAACCTCTCTTCTCTCACTTCCAATTACGAGAAATAAACACACAATTCAAAAAAATTGCAGAAAACCGGGCGACGATCCCCTTTTGGGCAAATATGGCGATTCTCCGACCGGCGCTCCTCCCTTAAAATTGGACATGATTTATCCTCCCCCTAAATATGAAGATGCCACCCCAGGTATCAATTTACAATTACAAGCTTCAATTTTGGCCAATTCGAAAATCTCTATTGGCGATCCCTTTTGCTTGATGAAGGTGAAATCGATATTTCCACATAAAATTCTATGAATCTCGTCAACTTTCTGATATTCAAAACTCTTTGATTGATGTTATTAATTCCATTTCTCGTCAGTATTTGGCCTCTGAAAAATCCCCAATTACTGTTGAAAAAGTTGCTGCTCAGACTGCTTGTCCTCCGGCCCCCTCTATTACTGCTGGCATTTTAAATTTGCGCCACTCCGAGGAGCATTCTGTTGTCTCCACGACATTATCGGGTAATTTTGGTCCCTTTTTTATATACTTGTTGTCTATTAAAGCATGGTTTGTGTTGTGGTGTGAATTTCCTGCTAATCTTGAGTATTTTGGACATATTGATTACAATCATCAAGACCTTTATGAAGCAAATCAAAAGCCAACAATGATATTCACTTGATATAGTTTTATTTCCATGAAATAAAACTAACCCATGTAAATTTCACAAATGACTAATTATTACTCGTGAATCCCAACGTCTCTTGTAATTATCCCAAAAATCATGATGAAACATTGAAGATGAAATTATGATTTGATTTTAAACACATATATTTCTAAAACTTATTATATTTTTCTCATAATAACACTATTGGAAATTAGAAGGACTTCTCAGCTTAATAACATATATACTTTCAGGATTATATGTGATTTTCTTTGGTGATATTTGATTTTCATCATGCACTGGACGTTTTTTTAGGCGTTTTGAATGATGGGTTACTCGTTATTTTGACGAATTATTTGAGTTTGTAATTGGTAAAGAATTTCAGACTCTTTTATTAGTGTCTCATTTGAAGGTCTCGTGCTTTTTTGTTGCTTTTTCATTGCATGTTATGAATAATGATTTTTAGTTTGGGCCTTAATGCCTTCGATTATATATTTTTTTGTTTTTAATCTTGTTGGTAAAAAGTTTTTAAATTCTGCACAGAGTTTTTACTCTTTTTACAGCTCATGGATTAGATAAGTCTGCTTAGGGTTTATAAAGCTGCAAGGTTGGTAAATTATGCACAATGTTTTTCAAATCCTCTCTTTTAATTACTTTTCTTTTTTGGTTGACTTTTGTTGTTTTGCTCTAGACCCTTTTACTTGTTTTTCTTGTCAGTTTATTCTACTGGGATGACTTGGATGCAAATCATTCTTTTATGTCATTTTCTAGTGTTTTACTGACTTTGGAATTTTTTTGTGACCTTTGCTTTACCCTAAGCTAGTATTGAGTTACAAGGTCAAATAACGGCTAATCTTATAAACAATTGAATGTTAGAACAAGTCATTTTATTTTATTTTATTTTAGACTCTTATCATATACGAGGTCATAGATCTGTGTCAATTATATTTCTTGCTTGCAGTGAGGAAAAGTCGATATCTGATATATTACGTAGACTATGGAACTTAATGGTCGTTATGTGTTTTTTATTTATGCGCACCAACTGTAGGCCTTCTAAATGATTTTCTGTAGGAATTTTGGGCCGCACTGGATCAATTTTCACATTTGGCCCAACTGACATCGGTCGGTTTGGCAGCTCTAGTTTCTCTTTCTCTGATTATGTATGGTATATTGTATTATGGGTATACGCACTTATTTGCAACATAGATACAGGATTCAAACACATGTATATACACTAAGTGGGAATTGGTTGTTTGAGTTTGTTTTAGGTAACAGCTGTAGAAACCGAATTTGAGAAGCTTTATTCTTACCTATTTGACATCGAACATGAGGGACTCCCTGTCGAAGAAACAGACAGACCTAAGCCAACTGCTATTTTTGTGGTTAACTTTGATAAGGTCAGTTTATTTCAATAATTATGCATCCTTGTGGCATTTAAGCTTCGATGTTGGTTTGTATGTGGTTTTCTGGAAATTGTTCATAGAATCTTGGGTTACTGGATGTCTGTGTTTTTGTGTTCTTCTGTGCAGGTACGAATAGATCCCAGGAACAAGGAGA
>BMAC01000021.1:603942-666175 GCA_014905375.1 Phtheirospermum japonicum
CTAGTCGAAGGGTTACGCCATAATGAGGATACAGGCCTTTCCCATTAAGACTAGTACTTAGTGTATGTGGACCACGTCTCATCGGTCACGGTGTCTGGACATCGACATACATAAGTAGGTGCTCATAAGATGAGTTCACTGAACTCCCTCACCTAGAAATCTCTAAGTGGTTCTCACTCATCGAGTAGATGATTTCTATGGTATAGCGTACAATATTAATCCTTAAGACCCAGACGAACAAGTTCGACAAGTTACATTACGTGCTAGATTATCTCACGGTTCTGCTAGACCAATCTACCGTAATAAAGTAACTTCATCAGGACCATACCTATGCAACTAGCATGGGACAAAAGATATGGAATGCCAATATGTATAAAAGATATTATTACGAATAAAAACCGATTGTATTATAAGAGAATGGTCAGACCACAGCCATAAGTTGGCTTGTTGGTCACCCTATTCTAACACATCCCCAACTTGACTTGATAAGCAATTAAAGGTATGAGCCCCAAATTCTATTTTAAGCCCTGATTTGATCAAGTGGTTCGGACCCAGTGTGGAGGAAACCCATAACATATTGAAATACGGATGTTATTTAAACTCAAGGAGACCCAAGTACATGAGAAAAGATCCTGGATAATGCAGAAAAGAAAATACAAACAAAATGAAAATTGAAGGCAGTAACATTAAACGTCATGGGTGGGAAGAGGAAGCCCTCCTATCAGAAGCTAAAGCCTGGCGAACACGCCACTGTTTGCGCTCAGTTTCATGGAGGGATTGGCAATACCTATCCGCCCGTTGAAAGGCGGAGTGAGCCTCGCTAGCAGTGGTGGTCAGTCGGTATACTGATTCAAGTAGATCAGGTTTCTCCTCTTGGAGCTGACGGTTGAGCTGGCAAAGCTCAGCCCATTCGCGCTTATAGTAGCATTTCTTTTGCCTCTTCCTCTCCAAAAGTTTGCATACTTGAGAAAGTTTTTCACGGAACACAGAAAGTTTGTCAGAAAGTTTGAAGTTTTCAGTAAAAAGTGCGAGATTTTTTCTCTTCAAAGTGTCAATTTCTTCGAGTAAAGAGGAAGAAGCCATAATGAAATGCATAAGGAGAGAATACGTATATAAAGAAACTAGAGCACGTGATCCATAAAGAAACAGTACTAGGGTTTCCTTAAAATAAGGAAACCCTAAAATTACAAAACGACAAGAGTTCTTTAAAATACAGAGCAGTCAGAATCAAAACAGAAAACGGAATGCAAACTAGACTAGCCTAGCCCACAACATCACCATCCCCGGCATCCAGGTCTCTAGTAAATTGCTCCACAGCATCCTCCTCAGGAAGGTTGCTGGGTGATACCCCGCTGGGTAACTCACCTAGACCAGCGAAGGTCGGGGAGGGAGTAGAGGCAGGCAGTGCTAGAGTCATACTCTGGTCTGGTTGAGAAGAAGACTCTGAAACAGGAGTGTGAAAGAGCTTGAGGATGTGTTCAGCGAACTCATGAGCTTCAAGCTGGTGGAAGAGTGTCTGGTGAGGAAGAGGGATGAGAGTGATAAGTGAATCGCGGGAGAAAAGGAAAGGACGATTTTTGAAAATAATTTTTGGGAAAAAGGAGATTTGATGAGATTCGTGCATTTAATGCGCGTTAGAAGCACAGTACTCGAGGGGACGTGTTGGGATCTCAACCGTTGGAGATGGAATATCAGACGTTACAGATCATCCTTAAAAATACGACCTGATTTGAAAGGTGGATTCAACGGGATTCGTGCAGGAAAGGAATTTGAAAAGACGTGTTGAAGATCTCAACCGCCTGAAAGGAAACCCCAGGTTTTTGTGGTTCATCCCAAGACCTAAATATGCCTGACCTGGAGAAATCGAGGGGCATAGGAGAATAAGATCTGATTGGGATGACTTGAGTTGCCATTTTAACCCTGAGAGGAATAATGGGACGAGTTGGGCGGGAGACTTAAGAAGATTAAGCCTGATATGGGCTTATGGCACAAAGGTGGGATTTATCCTGCTCAGGCCAGGAAAGAAGGAAGAGCTACGACGTTGGGGTCATGCCTCTACTTGTCCTAAGTAGGATAATTTGGTCAAGACATCCTGCACGGGAGTTTGCCCTGGTAGACCTGGTAGGGATGAGCTGACCTAAAGCCTCGAGAAAATGAAAGATGAGGCGGACATATTTACTGCTTGATGGATATTGTCCTGACCTGATTCGAATCCTTGGATAAGGTTTGGGGAGATCAGGTCAGAAATCTGAAGAACTTACCGAAAAAGCTATCCTGCCCTTGGCAAAAGCTTCCTGAACAGGTCAGCTTGAATAACGACCCAAGATTCGCGGGTTTCTATTTTCGGGATCTCGGAAGGGTCCCAGTTGGAAAAAATATAAATATCTTAGCCTTAAGGCTGGGAGAGGTATGACATTCTAAGTATTCTTCTCCTGATTTTGATTATTCCAATCTAGAACGCTTAACTAACTTAAGCATAGGAGAGGTTTCCACCGGAAAACCCCAAGTGGTCCTTTCTGACGTGTTTTTGGTTGAAGCAGGTCAGGGCGTTCTCAGAGACGAAGCAGGTGTTTCTGGCATAATTTTCAGGGCGGAACAATCATGTTCAATAAAAGGAACATATTTTTACTAAATTAATGAAAAAAACTAGGAATAAAATTGTAAAAAAATATATCAAAAACTGAGTTAATAAAAAAAAAGTGAAAATTATACCTATCAACAACAACAACAACAAAAAAAAAGCGCTCAAAAATATCTTGTACTCCATATTTACTGATCACTTATTATCATTCTTTAATTAATAAGGGTTGTTAAATTAATTGTAGGCCTTTTATATTAAAGGAAATGACTACGGTGCCCCCACCCCCTGTATTTATATATATTGATTTACAATTATTTATAACTAATTTTTAATCTAGTGATTCTCATTAAGTGAATTATGGTACCTTAACGGCCGTATAAATTTTCTATATTAAAAGATCTATGAATATAAATGTAGCATTCGAGCATGGAGGCAGTGTATTCCTTTAAATTATAAGTCCGAGGGTGTAGCGAGTCAAAGCAAAAGTCGTAACCTAGTGCCAGTCTTCGCCCTACGATTGATATAAACAGAGCCCCTTCAATTCCTGTATAAGGTTTAGCTCTTGATATACTCTCGATTTTGCTTAATTAAAGGAGGGGAAAGTTATTTTCAGCAGAAAACAATGCATTCGTTTGGGTACAGAGCCAACGCGGTGCTCACCTTCGCCATCACCATTCTCGCGCTAATGTGCGCCATGGCCTCTCTCTCCGACAACTTCAATTCCCCCTCTCCCACCTCACAAGTTCAAGTAAACTCGCGGTTATTTAGTTACTCAGATAACTCAATTTTCAGTTTATTATTTCCCCTGTTTCTTTATACCTTATTTGCTTAATGTTAAGGCTTTCTGTGTGGTTTAGGTGTTGAATATTAATTGGTTCCAAAAGAAGCCGGATGGTGATGATGAGGTAATTCATTCTTTTCAGTCTATTTCATGTAGATTTGAGTCGGTCTCCTGGCGCAAGTAATGTAGATTGATGGAAAAACTCAATGATTTTTTCGGGTCCCGAAGATTCAACTTAGTTATCATCATAATCTATACGATGTAAACTCAACATATATAAATATTTTACATTGATATCTAATGGTATAACTATTTTTGAATTTTTCTTTATTCAGAAGTATGGCCTTTTGGCATATAGAGATATGAAATTGCTAATAGTGTATTCTCTATCAGTTCTCATTATATTCATTATATATATACGTCATTTAAATGCATATGAAGAGTGTCTTCTTTCTGAAGCCTCATGCATGTTCAATATTTATTTAAGCCACAACAGAGTGTTGATGCCAACGGGGTTATCTAATTAAATAATCAGGTTTCTTATGTTTTAGAATAAAAACTACCAGTTTCTCATTCTAAAAATGGTATAAACGATATTTTAATAGTATTTGCATAAAAACCATTAAATTACACCAATATTCTCCCTTTGTTCAAAACTTGAATGTCTGTACTAGTTTCTGAGCTACAGCAATAAGATGCTAGTAGTGATGCATTTGTGCATTTGAGTTAGATGAAAGCTTGGTCATGATTAAAATTAAAGGAATAGAAGCATGGAAATTTTGTTGCTTGGCAAGTGTGAAATACATGTCACTGATTCATGATACTTCAGATATAGACTAATCTTAAAGCCATCCTTACTTTCAGCCCTACATCAACCATTGGGAATTGCATTTTTTTATTTTTAACTTTCACAACTGATTTGTTCTCTTTCACTACTCTCTTTTGGCTTTTCTTTTCCCCACACTCCCTCCCTCCCTCTCCTCTTTTATTCTCCTTTTCTGTGTGGGCTGGTAATTGAACTTCGGAACAAATAGGTATTGCCTTCTGATTTAAATGAACAAAGTTTTTATATACTTCACGTTGTGATGTGAGCAAACATACCAAGTTGGCTGTTGTGTTGACCTTCCCCAAAAGACAAGCCGAGTTATGGCCATTTTTTTGTGCCTCTCCTTTGAGAAACAATAAAGAGAAGTTGACTTACATGGTGATATAATGAGGATTTTTGCATTATGCAGGTGAGCTTGACATTGAATATATCAGCAAACTTAGAGTCTCTGTTTACGTGGAATACAAAGCAGGTTTGTCTCTATTTAAAATATTCTTGATTCTCACTGTGACTATCCTCTATTATTTTCTTTGTTTACTTTTGGTGGTTTCAGTTTGACAGAACTCTTGAATACTGCTGCATATTTAACATTGAGGCTCTATTGGTTTTATTTCTGATTTTGTATTTGTCGTTAAGCCCTGAAGGTTGGGTTGGTTGCTGGCTGATGATTAAAGACGGTAGTATCATTATTATTCCTTTATCTTGTTTTCTTGGGCAAAGCTCGCAAAACATTTTTGTGGTTTGCTAATAAAGTGATGGATTTTAGGCCTGATTATATTACAAAAGCCTAAGGGTAGCCAAAATTTGTACAATATATTCTTTTTATTTCAACTCCTGCTTGAGTGATGCATGCTTTGCATCTGTTTCTTTACACTTCCTTTGTGGGGCCTAATTTGATAATTTCTGGGTTGTGAGATTAAAAAAAAAAAACAGCAATTAATTCAAGTGCCAGCTCTTAATCTATAAATGTGGTTGGCTTTTCCTGTTGAAATTCCAGTAATTATTGCCACTGAAACTCATTTGGATGTGACGACTAATCACCTCGTTTTTCAGGTCTTTGTATTTTTGGCTGCCGAGTATGAAACCCCAAAAAATATGCTTAATCAGGTATATGCAATTTCAAGCATTTTTTTAACCTTATATTTGATGTGTGCTGTATCTGTTTCTATTAACCTAAAGTGTGGTCTAAAAAACGCCCTAGTAACCCCATTCTTTTAACTAGAAGTAAGACCATACTATAGTCCCTAATCTATCAACTAAAAAGAATGCGGAAAATAGTATTTTCTGTATTTCTCTTTCTCCTCCATTTCCCCCACGCATAAAATAATAATGATTTTACATTTATGTGCCTGGCTTCGCTCAAGTGTTTGCCTTAAGTTTGCCTAGTGCCTCAGGCAATAGGAGGCATTTCACCGTGGTTCGTTTCTCGCCTTTGACTACTATGATGCGTTGTAACTTGTAGATTATGCATATTTAATTATCTTTCTTACGCGATTTGTTTAGGCATTGGAGTTTTGTATGTGTTAGTTCCTCTGGTTGTCTTTACTATGATGATGTTCGCAAACTCTCTTGGATGTATTTTCTCAATGCTAATGTTAGTTTTCTGCTCCTCATTTATGTAGATTTTGCCTTTTTGAGGTTAATATGCCGAAAGAGTTTCATTAAGTTAAACCATATGCTTGCCAGATCTCCTTAAATGTTTATTCTGCTATACTTTTTTGTATTATCATTAATTTAGTAGTGAAACATAAGACTAATTAATAAGTTAGGAGCAGTTCTCGTTGATGCAAGCTGAATTATATAATAACACCAGTGAACAAAATCTTGATTTGTCCAAGACCCTGAACAATTTTGGGAGTTCAAAACATTGTTTGCCATATACTTGCTAAACAAAGGGACAATCTTCATCCAACCTCCTGGACTTTGAAATTTAGAAAAACAACCAAGTTTATGGTAATAATCTTGGCACTGACACCCACTCTGTCCAACTTCCGGCCAAAAACTACTCCTTGTCTCCATTACATTGCCAAATAACAGAAGGCCACGACCTTTTCTACTAAGGGTGCCTGCAACCATTAAGCTAAAAACCCAGTTTTTTTTGTGGGGTCTTCTATGTCACATCAAAAACCAAAAACCCATTACTTTTAAAAAACCCCATTCGCAATCATAAACCCCAAACAAGTTTTTATAGGTCCCACCATCAACTCACACAAACCATTATCTATATTTTTCAATATACACTATCTTTATTCAATATTTTCAATTAAATATTTACCAAAATATTCACTGTAGTTATTTTATTTTATTTATTATTACTATTAATTAGTTAATTTAATAAGTTAACAATATGGTATAATTTAATTTATCATGTTATGAATTGGTCAGTAGAAGTTATTGAACAGGTACAAATGAGGGAAAAAGCTGGATATATTTTAACTTTTCTAAAAACAGAAAAGGGAAAAAAAAACTGCAAGTGATTTACTTAAAAAATCTGAAAAATCCTACAACTTTCATAAAGCTGGGTTGGTATTTACCAACCCAGTATTTACTGTTAAGAATAGGAGCTGACTGTACAATGGTTGGAAAGTACGAACCTTGTGGGTTTAAACCCAATCTTTAAACCTGCTGTTGCAGACACCCTAAATAAAGTATAGCAGTTATAGTAGAATATGTCTTTGGAATTAAAAAGAATGTCTTTGGAATTAAAAAGTTGAAACTGTTATTGCTACTGACTATTAGGATTAGGACCTCATTTCTCCCCGAATTTGCTATGAGATTAATAATAATAATAATAATAATAATAATAATAATAACTGCCACTATGGTTAGCAAGATTATAAAGAAACTGTAGAAAACACTATCTAGATTGCCCGATGCATTGGTTTTTACAATGATAACTATTCTAAACTTTGACATTGCAAGCATAATGCTCCAACTTATATTAATTCTTTTAATAGCACGTGACATGTTTTGTAACAGATTGTTACATAATTTGATGAGATGTGAAAGTCTTTCATTTAAATGTTCTGAGTGCATTTTGTAGGTATCGTTGTGGGATGGTATTATACCTTCCAAAGACCACGCTAAGTTCTGGATCCACACAACTAACAAATATCGTTTTATTGATCAAGTGAGTTGTTCTCAGGTACTTTGTTTATTTTTAGTTTTAGCCAACTTTTGAATAACCTATGTTTGATCTTATTATGTGTAGGGAAGCAGCTTACGGGGCAAAGACTTTAACTTGACACTGCATTGGCATGTCATGCCGAAGACAGGCAAGATGTTTGCTGACAAGTTAGTTATGAGTGGCTACCGCTTGCCGCCGACATATAGATGAAAACTTTACTGTGTGACATTTGCTATTACTTAAAGCTTGCGTTGTTGGTATAAGCACTTAAGGACCAAATGAGAAAGCACAAAGGTGAAGTTTATATTTGACATGAAAATATTTTGATGGATTTCAATATTTGTAGGATTTGTAATTTAACTCCCAAAACTTAACCTCAACATCGAGCTACAAAGTTTGCCTAAACTTTTTGGCCCTGAAAAGGGATTAATTAATTTTCGACATGTGACACCATGTGTTCAGCTGATTGTGAGCTTTTAAAGCTCTCTTGACAAATAATCGGAAACTCAAAACAGACGTTGGATCACTTAAACATGACCCTCAATTTAGTACTAAAACGGGACACTTCAGCACAGGAAAATAACCTACTAGATTGTCGTTTCGATCATAAAATATAATAGGAAATGCTATTGTTAGTGATTGTGAGTGCAGATTCCTAAGGTTGCTTTTTGATGAGGATTTTGATTTAGGTATAGATGGATTTGATCACTTTAGAACTTGTTTTGATTATGCGATTGTGGATTTGAAATTCGATAATCTGAACAAATATTTTTTGGGATTTAAAAAATTATTCCATCCAAGTGCAACATGGTACTGTCATTGCATGTCCCAAGCATGTTTGGGAGGAGGTCTTGCGAGGTTTGGACTTTAGGGGGAAAAAAAAAGAAAAAACAAATTCAAATTTTAAATCTACTTATTTACCTTTTAATTTAAATTTATTAAAAGATACAATATTCACTTGTTTTTTTTCTCAAGTTATTCTTTTAAATATGTGCATTTATTTTTATATATTCAATATGGGTAACAATCTCTAGATCTCGTGAGGGTATACCATGGACTCAGTTGTATCTTGTAGGATGCATCCGGCCCCACACTAAATTAAAATGTGAGGTTCCGGTCCATGTGTGCACCAATTCCACATGCATCAAAGGAAAAAAAAAAAAACGCCCCAACTCATTTCACTTACGCTCAGACCTTCGAAAAAATTCTCTCATTTATCGGTGATTTTTCTCCAGTTTTCGACGCTCTCCGAGAAATAACATTTCGACGATTTTCGGTCATTCCTTCATAACAACTAAAGCATTAATTCAAACATAAATTCGAGTAAGTTTTCGATTTTCTCCTTTTTCTTCCCCTTTGCTAAGTTCATAAACGACTGATGTTTTATCATCGGTTGATGATGTTTCATCATTGATTGCTGTCGATTCATCACAAAAACAAACAAATATATAATAATTTACTTTCGATTTTAGGGTATAATAATATAAATGAATTCCTATATAGTTTGTGATGCTATGTACACATTATGTGTGATGATATGTGCAAGATTTGTGTAGTGATATTTAATTTGTGAATTTCTTATTCTTTTGTCTGGGATCATAGATTAGCTTTTATGATGTTATGTGCAGGTTCTGTGTGATGATATGTGCACATTATGTGTGATGATCTGTGAATGGTCTGTATTTATATGATGTGTAATAATATAAGAAATTGTTATGAGTTTGCAATGTATGAGCATAAACTATATAGTTGTTATTTTTATTTTTGTAATAAATATTGTATATTGATTTTTTTGGTAAGGTTTTGTTGTTCTTATTTTGTTTATTTTTGGATTGTTTTTTATTTGATTAGAGTAAGGCTATTGTACTAAAAGTTGTTGCAAAACAACTAGACGTACCAATTTGGTACTGGGCTGACACTTCAAGAAGAACATGAACGAAGAAAAGTCTATGAACGTAAAAAGAAGCAAAAACAAGCACCTGAACCAGCTGCTCAGGTTTGCAGACTTATATTACAAAACTTGTCTACTTTCTCGTATTTTGCTAATTAAAAAAATACATTTTTACAATGTAACTACTTTTTTAGGTTGAAATGAATACAACAACAAAAAGTGTTGAAAAGAAGCAAAATAAGAAGAGGAAGAAGAAGCAAAAGAAAGATGAAACGGGCCAACCTGGTGCTCAAGTGCAGAAAGTGGAAAAGGAAACTGCAACTGTGAAGTATCGCAAAACAAAGTTACCAAAGCATAAAAAAACAAATCAGGTTTTGCACATTTTTTTTTTTCTAGTAATTAAATCCTGAAAATAATATTAATAATCAAATTCCAGTTAAAGAATATACCTTCGATTTACAAGCTGCAATGGATAAACCACCAACAAAGGCAGCAGTGGTTGACCAAAACGAAGTAAGAGTAAAACCAGCTCAGGTACTACATATTACCCTTTTTATTCATTACATATTACTACTTCATATCATCGCTTGTAAAATGCCACCTATCATCACATATTTTAAGCATATATCATCACAAATTACAACCATATATCATCAGAAAAAATCAAATCCTAAAACCTAAAACCCTAATATAGAATACTAAACGTTAATATGGAAAACCCTAAAATGGGAAACTGAACTTTAAATCATGAATCTCTGTCAGATATCATCACATATACTAGCCATATATCATCACATATATTAGCCACATATCATCAAATAGACTAGCCATTATCACATACTATCATCACATACGCCAGCTACATATCATCACATACACTAGCCACATATCATCACATACACCAGTCACATATCACCAGAAAAAATTAAATACTAAACCTGAAACCCTAATATAAAAACTAAACCTTAATACAGAAAACTTAACCCTAAAATGGAAAATTGAACTTTAAATCCTGAGTCCTTTTAAGATATTATCACATATACTAGCCACATATCATCCTATACACCAGCCACATATCATCACATACACCGGCCACATATCATCACCTACATCAGCCACATATCATTACATATAACAACCACATCCTAAACTGGAAAAGTAAACCTTAATATGGAAAACTTAACCCTAAAATGGAAAATTGAACTTTAAATCCCGAATCTCTATCAGATATCATCACATATACTAGCCACATACCATCACATATACCAACCACATATCATCACATACACGGGACACATATCATCACATACACCAGTCACATACCATAACATATAACAACCACATATCATCAGAAAAAATAAAATCCAAAAAATAAAAAACTATATGGGAAACGTAACCCTAAAATGGAAAATTAAACTTTAAATTATAAATCTTTGTCAGATATCATCACATATACTAACCACATATCATATCATTACATACAGCAGCCACATATCATCACATATACTAGCCACATATCATCAGAAAAAATTAAATCCTAAAGATATAAAACTAAACCTTAATATGGAAAACTAAACCCTAAAATGGAAAATTGAATTTTAAATCTTGAATATACTTGCC
The DNA here is from genome assembly GCA_014905375.1 of Phtheirospermum japonicum. Lineage (NCBI taxonomy): Eukaryota > Viridiplantae > Streptophyta > Magnoliopsida > Lamiales > Orobanchaceae > Phtheirospermum > Phtheirospermum japonicum. The sequence goes on from BMAC01000021.1 coordinate 614,769, forward strand.
ACTTATCATCACATAATCCAGCCACTTATCATTACATATACTTTCCACATATCATCATATATGCCAACCATATATTATCACATATACCAGCCAATATCATCAGAAAAGATCATATCCTAAACCTAAAACATTAAAATAAAATTTTAAACCTTAATATGGAAAATTTAACTCTAAAATGGAAAATAGAACTTTCTATCATAAATCTCTGTTAGATATCATCACATACGCTAGCCACATATCATCACATACTCCAGCCACTTATCATCACATATGCCACCACATGTCATCATATACACCAGCCACATATCATCACATACGCTAGCCACATAACCATCCACATATCATCACACACACCATCTACATATAATCACATATTACCGTCATATTCAACATACATATTTACCCATATTAACATTTTTGGCTATTTTATTTCTTTTTTAGCTTGTGTTGCAGGAGATTCGTAAACGAAAACTACCTGAGTCTGATCTAGCAAATCCTCCTCCCCAGAAGAAGAAACCTATTTGTAAATTGAACAAAGAGTATATCCAGTTCAAGACGTCTCCCAACACTCTCTTCAAACTTATTGAGAATCTGACTGATGAATAAAAAGCAGCAGTGAAGGAGATTGGATTTGGTGGAATGTTGAAGCTGTCAACTCGAGAAATCATGTTGAGTTGATAACATTTCTAGTGCAGAAGTTTTATTGCTGCAAATGCTCCAGTAGACTTTAGAATGATGAGTTGAAAATCGAGGAGGAGGATGTAGTTTTCTGTGTTTGACTTACTGATGGGGGGAAAATCCATCACAGAAGCTTTAGATGGAAAAGCTATTCTTAGATTTCTTACATTAATCGCTACAATACTTATGTATCCTAAATAATTTCATTTTTCAATGCATATTCTAAAAGACGATGACAACTACAAAGATTTGGTAAAAGAATGGCATCGACGTTAGAGAGTTACAAATGTTGCACCTTTTACATCTAAAATTGTCGAGGCTCTGCAGGCAAGGGTTGACTGTGGTGAAGACTTCAAATGTGACTTTGTTCTCTTTGTTATCACCACCATGTTTAAGTCACACCAGGATCGAAAAGAAAATTATAAGATCTTGAATGTCAAGACGTGAACGAGATCAAGAATCTCAACTGGTACAATCTTATGATCCACTGCTTGATTTCGTCAATTAAAGAGTGGAAGACAAGAACAACCTTGAATAAGTTTTCGCATGACATGCAATTTTTTTATTGGTAAGCATATGTGAATTACTACTATATAATGAGATATAAAATACAAAAAAAGAAAGAAATTCTCTAACATTAATGTCTTTTATGCAGTTATGCTACCTTGACCAGATGGAGTTCAAGGTGTGGAGAGAGAATTCACGAATATTCTCAATTTGCTCAAATTGGGAATCAAGTGAACTGGAGAAGAGAGTTAACAGGGAGAAAAAATATGGGGGGTTTGGAAGGGGAAAGGTTGTTGAGAGGTTAACGAAGCGAGAAGACGATGAAAAAATGGTATGTGTTTGATTCTAAGATGAAAAAACTAAACAATAAACCCTAAAAATGCTAAAATATTTAACCTGCTTATACATGTGTTTTTTTACAGAAGATCTGACCTTGTTCACATTGAAGAAAAGTCAACAACAAAACTGGTGGTGGTTTTGGGGAAGTTGACTATAGCAGTCAATCAGTTCAGAGGTGTGATGGATGAGATCGGAAAAATAGAATTGACAAATGATATTCTGATGACACCATTTGAACTAATATTGATCTCTAAAGAGAAAGAGCCAGCAGAAGAGCAGCCAGAATCGAGCCAGAAATCACCATCAAAAAAACCACCAAGCCAAAAATCACCAACTGGAAAACCACCAAGCCAAAAAACCAGTAGTATCTTAGATGATGATATGTTTGATGATCCAGGAATTGTAGCTGGGGTTTTTGAGCTGTGGGATGCTTTGTGAAAATCCAAAAATGTGACAAAGAGAGAGGTGCCAAATGGAATATCACCACCCACGTTTTCTTTAGGACTAGAAGATATTGAAACGATGGGTGAGTTTTGTGCTGATGTTGATGGTGATGGTGACAGTGGTGGTAATGGTGATGGTGATGGTGTTGGTGGTGGTAATGGTGATAGTGATAGTGGTGGTAATGGTGATGTTGGTTGTAATGTTGATGTTGATGTTGATTGTAATAGTGATGGTGATGATGGTGATAGTGATAATGATAGTGTTGATGAAGTCAATGATGATGAATTTGAGAAGGTGACCCCATTCGATGAGTCGAAATTCAAAAGGTATTAACTGTAATATTTATTAAAAATAATATATTAGTTTTTAAATTTTGAATACTGCACTATTCAGATTGATGAATAAAATAAAAATTATTTCTTGTCGTATTCTATAAATCAGCATGCTTGATGAGTCTAAGGATGACATTGTGGATGTATTCCAAATAAAGAACCCAAAGAGGAAGTGCAAAAATCTGCCGTTGAATTTCAGATTACCTTTCTCGACAGGAAATAATTTAAAACTGGATAAACTTGTTACAATGAAGAGCAACTCATTTCACAGTATGCTTTCTTCAAAACAACTCAAGTAACGAAAAAGTAAGTGATTCTTAAGTTTTTTTAATTTTTGTTTCTTAGGATTAATGATATATATATATATATATATATATATATATATATATATATATATATATATATATATATATATATATATATATATATATATATATATGATATGATATGTGAATGATTTGTGTGATATATACATGATCTGTGTGATAATATATCAAATTTTGAATATATTTTTCTTTTGTTTTCTGGGATCTAAAATGAATTTTTATGAAATTTTTGATGATATGCTCATGGTCTATGTGATGATATGTGAAGAATCTGAGGGATGATATATGAATATGTTATTAGGACTGATGATGAATATATATATTTATAATTTGTGATGATATGTGCATGATGTGTGTGATGATATATGCATGATCTATGTGATGATATATCAATTATGAATTTCTTCTTCTTCTTCTTCTTCTTCTTCTTCTTCTTCTTCTTCTTCTTCTTCTTCTTCTGGGATTACAAATGATTTTTTATGAAGTTTTTGATGATGATATGTTCATGGTTTGTGATAATATGTTCATGGTTTGTGTGTTGATATGTTCAAGGTTAGTGTGATGATATATGAATATGTATTCTTTATTTTTTACTAGGACTGATGATGAATATATATTTGTAATTTGTGATGTTATTAATGTAATATTCCTTTTTTTTTCTGGGATTACAAATAAATTTTTAAGAAGTTGTTGATGATGATATGTGCATGGTTTGTGTGATGATATGCTCCTAGTTTGTGTGATGGTATGTGCATAGTTTGTGTGATGATATGTTTAAGATCTTTCTAATGATATATGAATACGCTTACAGATGAATTTTTATAGGATTTCCTCTTTCTTTATAGGATTATAGATTCTATTTCACGCTTGTTGTGATGATATATGCATATTCACGAGTTCTCCTCTTACTATCTCCATGTTTTATTTAAGAATATCAGTGAAGTACTGTTCGATGGGTTTGGAAAGGTTTTAAGAAGGCACGAATTCTATACACTCTTAGAAAGTCAGTGGGTTCTCCAAGCAATCATCGACGTCTGGTGCATCAAGCTAAATATTGATAATAAGAGGAGAGCACCAGGAGAATCAAATATAGTGTTTTTCTCAACAATGCCTCTTGTAAGTACTCGATAAGTTTATATATCATCAAATATTATAGACAAATTTCAGACTTATCAACTATTAATTATGCAGGATCATATGGAAATGGATTTAAAATATAATGAGGATGAGAGCAAGAAATCTTTCAATAGTATGATTGATAACGAGCTGAGCATAATGGGCAATGTCAATATTGATGATGCAGATCTAGTAATAGTGTGTGTGTGTGTGTGTGTATATATATATATATGTGTGTGTGTGTGTGTATGTGTATGTGTGTATTTATATAAAGATTTGCTGAATATACATTATGATGTTCTAATAATATCTAAAATGATATGGCTTTTTTGCCATATTAAAATATCGTCATTCCTGGATTGTGTGCTTCAATTTCAAAGATCATGCAATATAAATAATTGACAACAGACTACTTGCACAACGCACCAATATTGCAATTCGTTACAACAATGGCCCTAAAATGATTACAAGTACTCCGCGACAATAATTACACATTCATCCCACACACACAAAAAAATCTTCCTGTACTGATTGTATCTCATTGTATTCAATTGTCTTAGGCATCAACATTCGGCAGATATTTAGAACTCAACAATTTGAAGAAGAATGTTAACGTGCAGAAATTTTTGCAATCTATTATCAAAATGCCATGGACATCAACAAATAATTTTGATGATTGTGGAAATTATTGTATGAGACATTTAGAAACATACAAGGTGAAGTTGGACGTGGAGGGGTGGAATGCAAATATTAGTAAAGACGATGTAAGTAAATTTAATTATAAGTTTATACTTATTTTATTTGTATTTATTGATATTTATTTATTTTCCTAGTATATTTTCTCAACAAGACTAGGATTTTTTGAACACATTGAGAGCAAAGTACTGTTTAGCAATCATAATGATGGAGAAGAATATGAGGAAGAAACAAGTGTTGAAAGTTAAGACTTGTGATTTGTCTGCTGTAGTGATATTCTGACAATTGAAAAGTATAAAAAATATTGTATAATATTTCTGAATTCTATTTCATGTACTAGTTTCTGTTGTTTTTGGTTTAGTACATGCCTTTAGAATAATGGTAGGAGGTTGAGGTGTTAGAAGAAACACACTGTTTAGTTTTGCAAAGTGTATGTGGTCGTTACATTTGCTGCTTAATATGCTTTGGCATTTTAGGATTATATGATATTTTGGGATTTTTATGAGATATTTTATGTTAGTTTCTTATTTATAAGTTTCTTATTCTTTTTTTTTAATGGGATTGCAAATGGATTTTTATATAGTTGTAATGATAAGTGCATGTTATGTATACTGATATGTCAAATACTATTCTAAATGTCAAGTATTATCTTTTTTATGGAAAAAGATATTTGGAGATTTTTTTTTCTTTGTGACCCATTTTTACACTTCGACCCAGGCCTTCGAAAAAGACGGGCCAACCTTGAGTGGAAGATTGGAGATTTTTCAATTCCAACTTAATTAAAAAAAGCCCTCTCTCATTAACTACTTGCATGAATAACATCTTTATATAATATTATTGTATTTTTAAGTTTAGTGATTACACATGATGAAGAGAGTGAAAGGTATTCACCATAAGTCGTGGACTTCGAACATGAAGCTTGAATCAGTCATGATATGTTAACTTTTATGTGTGTTTAGAGGACAATTGTTGTGAGATGACCTTATCCAAATGTCTATTGTTTTAATATGTACATGAAAGAGATGGAAGAAAAAGAGAAGAAACTATTGACTAATATATCCTCTTGGCGAATCACTTATTTTAGCTCATAATACTTGCTTTGACGCATGAATCACATGAATGGTCCAAATGGATTTAAAATAAATTTTAACAAAAATATGATAGATATCATCGCATTCAACAGAGACATATCATCGCATATCAATATTCACATATCATCACATATAACTTTCAAAATACCATCACAGCAAAATGATTCAAACTAATTGTCCTTCAAAATTAAATCTAGTTAAGCAATGCACGTCTACGTTTGAAAAGTTTTAGTTCGCCCGCAAGAGAACGGGGTCACTGTAGACTGGGAAGTTAACTCGAGTCGAATATCTCAAGGAAGGATAATCGGATGTAGTCTTTATGTTTGTTTTTACAAACGAGAAATGATAAAAAGCTAATCTAAACACACGATCAAGGTTTGGTTTGAAAGTTGTTATAACTACGATGATGATTTAAACTACGAGTGATGAAATCAATAACTTTTAAAAGACTAATAAAAAGGGGGTCTAGAACCTTAGAATCATCTCCACGATCAATTGAAATTTCATCGAACACTTAGTCTACAAGTTGGGTTTGTCAATTCCAACATGTAGATTAAACGCCCGACAACCCCAATCGATGGTTCTAAACGATTCTAGACTCTAGACCCGTAAATTCTAACTAGCAATCATCAAAAAGTTTAATAATCTAACATAAAACTTATCTACCAACAAATACAAAAAGATTGAAGAAAGCAGCATGAACATGAACAATTGAGAAAGCAACAAACACATAAGATTACGAGAATTGCAATTAAACTAATCACCAACCAATGTCATATCAAACACCTCAAAAGCATACAATCAAAACATGAATTCGAATAATTGAAATAAGACATTGGAGACTTACTAATTAACAGAGGAAATTGACACCGTTCTAACGAGAATTTGAACTAAAGGGTGTGAAACTTACATCCGAAATCCGAGCAGCGATTAACCATCTACAATCTACTAAATACTAAAAAGCTAAAGTTTTAATTGGAAAAGGGAAGATAAAATGAAGAACGATTCAAGAACGCTCTTGGGTTGTCAGCCCTAAGAGGTTCGAGAAGAGGGTTCTCGTCCCAGTCTGTTACGAACTGGATGATGGATTATTCCAGCATGGTATTTCTCCTTCATTTACGGTCTTTCGTAGCTTCAAAAACCTCTTCCGTAACTGAAAGATCCTTTCAAATCTGAGTTCGTAACGCTTGCATCCGACCGGATGGTCTGAAGAATTTGGTCGGATAGTCTGAAGAATCCGGCCGGATGGGGGTCTTTGTCAGCTAATCCGGTCTGATGTCAGATCCATCCGACCGGATGTGAGTCCATGAGTTTAATCTTGCCGGATGTTAGATCCATCTGACCGGATGAGTGTCCTTGTGGATACTTCTTCGCGCTATCTTCCCCGTCCTTGTCTCTTGATTCTTGTAATAGTTTATGAGCTTTATCTTGTTGAAATCCAGGGGTCGTGAAGCACTCTAGGTGCATGAGAAAGCACAGAAGTCATCTCAAAAGGACCAATTATCGATCGAAAAATCGAAAAGTTAAGTAAAAAGTTGAAGAATGTAAAATTATGCAGAATAACTTAATTTCAACCCCACAAAGATAACAAAAAGACTCAAACTTGACTCAAAACATATACAAAAACCATAAAAAAATACGCATGAATCACAAAACCAACACATCCATGCCCTACCGACAGAGACAACAAATTTAAAAATCTCCGAGAGTAAGTAACAAACGCCATAGTTTATTTTCACAATAAAATAAAGATGAAATCAAATTAACCATAATCATGAACAAACATATAATCTTTTCATAAAAACCAGTCATTACGATTACAATAAAAAAGATCGACTAAAAACATCAGTCCAAAAAAAAATAAAAAAATACAATTTGATAATAAAAATTAGTCATCTCTCTGTTCTATCATATATGATAAAAAACCTAACTATAAACTGACTCTGAAATAAAAGAAATACAACTTAAAGAATTCGGTAATGGTGGAAGCTTTGAACTCGTATTTGGACTAACAACTATGAAATTCAAACTCAAAGTTTGACCGACACTCAGATGCACAATATAACCATCTCCGACAAATGTAGCAATACCATCTTGAAAAAATAGTACATAATGAAAAAACTATGACATTACAGAAAATAGTATATAAATTATGAGAAAAATACCTGTAGACTTTCTACGGCCTTTTTAGTTTGTGACTCGGCAATTTGCACTCGGTTCCTTTTTCCTTTTGCTTGGTTGCACTTCTTCTCAAGTACACTCTTCTCCCTATTATTCCTCTTACCTTTCTCACAAAAAAATTGAGGATTTTGAATAACACCACTCAACGATGGATCAACGCAGTCATCAAAGAAAATGGGGCCAACTTCACGTATAACACTACATTTAACATTTCAAAAGCTTCTTCACACTTCGATCAAATTTCAATATTTTCTTCACTTGCTAAAACCAGCTCTGAAACTTTTATTCATTTGGATTCTCCATAACGAGCCCGCCATCGATTTGTTTGAAGAATCAAAGGCAGGAACATCATCTAAAACCCGCTCACTAACAATATCCTTACGTCACCTTTTTGTAGCATATCTCTCGGAAACGGCACAAACACAATGTATATTCATTACACGCAAATAATGACAACACAAAATACCCACCTCAATAAAATAACTTGCACGTGTAAGATACCGACAAATCTTCAACAATGAAAGTTACCACATTTTTTATCACATCACTACCCTCAACCCATACATGATATGTCATAATAGACCCTTCTATAAAGAAAAAGGATTGATGACATGCAACCCCTTTCTAAATTGATCTTCAAATAAAGAGAAAGATTCAATTGTATACAAATATCTAGCATGTAAAACCAACCTCACATAATTTAAGGCCATAGACGGTGTATCTAGCATGCACGTACATCTTCTTCATTCTCTTTACTCCTCCACTCAGACACAACTCCGATGAACATGTTTTAGAAATCATAAAGCCCCTCCGTCTTAGATAATTTCCTTGTAAGTGCGTGATTTGAGCTCTCACTTTATTGAGAACATAAGATGCTACCTGAAAACCAATTCTTGTTGAACACAAGACACCATTTTGCTCTTATATCATAAAGACTTAGTAACCAAGAATTATCTTGGCATACATAATTTGTAACCATCCAAAAAACATAGGAAATCACACATTACTGCCACATATCATCACATATTACTACTGCATAAAAAATGAAAAAATCAACCCTAAACCCTGAATCTATGTCAGATATCATCACATATTATATCCACATATCATCAAATATTAGATCCATATATAATCACATATTAGATCCACAAATCATCTAATATACTGGGCATATATCATCAGCAAAAATCAAAACCTGGATCTCTGTCAAATATCATCACCTTAGAGACACATATCATCATATACTATAGCCAAATATCATCATATATTGTTGTCACATATCATGAATAAAACTTAACACATGACTTAAACATATATATACACCAACATCCATATTTATCGTAAGAACAAGAAAGTAAATATTTACTTACTTGTCCAGTAGAACTAGAACTCAGCTTCTATTTCCACATACTTGAGCAAATAGTTGAAATGGTCTATAAGACATTTTTTATTTCTTTGCGACCTGACGTTTCTCTTTGAGTTTTCCCCATACGTAGAGTCGATGCCGTGACATTGGATAAATCTTGGAAATAGCAGCAGCCATGGTAGCAAATTGGTTGGTCATAATTGTAGTCGGATGTTTACTACCTATGGATCTTAAAAAAGCACCAAACAAACACTCAAATGACTTGATTCTCTCATTCATTAAAAACCCGCACCCAAACATCACATTCTTACCATGATGGTTCATACCGACAAATGGCCACAAATCATATCATATTTGTTAGTGTAATACGTAGTATCATGCACAAACAAATCAATCGAATAACTTGTAATCCTGCCACATATGCCTATCCCTCCAAAAAAAAACTACACAGCCTAGACTCACTATCCACCTCAAAATCAAAGAAAAAGTCCTTCTCGTTAACTTTCCTATTTTTAAAGTTTTGAATTAATGTGTTGTAATCGGTACCATCAAATATGCTCAATTTACTCAACGCATTATACGCATCTCTTGTGCTAAAACCAAAAAATGGTGAACCACCAGACTGATTTTTCAAAACTCGTACACCATCGGCCACACCAACATCACTTTTTCTAATTCTTTAAGATAACCAAGTTGAGTTGGACAAATCTACCTATGAGATGGAAGAAGATGACTAGAGATATGTGGACATAACGCATGGTTGTACTCATTTTTATGTGCAGTAACAACCCACAAACCACTACGATCAATATCAAACTGAATAAAAGAAATACAGGCTATTCTAACATCTAATTTGGTATAAGACCTACTTTTTTTTTAAATCTTTTTTCTGACCAGCCTTAGAACAAAGAACTATTTTCATCGAAAGTGAGCCATCGACCCTCTTCATATCCTTCCTCTTCCTAACACTAAACCCAACCCTATAGGTATAATCATTGTACAAATTATAAGATTCGTCAAGGGAATTTACTATAATGCCAACGAAATCATCATCCCGCATTACTCTCTCGAGTGATTGAATAACACCAACAATAGGATTTATTACATAAAACAAAATAAAATAAACCAAAAGGAAAAATCATACAATTATTAATCACATATTACTATCACATATCATCACATATTACTGAGATATATCACATTTAAAAAACCACATAGTACTGCATGGTATCATCACATACAGATTTCATCCATATCATCACATTTAACTACACATATCATCACATTTTGCTTTCACATATCATCATATATTGATTCCATATACCATCACATATTATTGCTTATATATCATCACATACAGATTTTACATATCCCCACATTTAAAACACCACATATCATCACATATTTCTTTCACATATCATCACATATTACTTCCATATAGCATCACATATTACTGCTTTTATATCATCACATACAGACTCACATATCATCACACATTCCTTTCATATATCGTAAAAGGAGAAATCGTAAACCTGTAATGGAACTATTTTCATGAATGTTCAAACTCTCACCAGAAACTGGAATATTTGCATAAGAGAGACAAATCGGAAGAACAGTAGTAACAAAAATAGAAAAGCATAACCTAATTGAATACAGAAATAAACAACTTCAAAAATAACTTACCCTGGAATCGAATCATGTCCATTGCAATCGAATGATTTGTTTTTTTGGCAGTGGAGCAACGCTTATTACGGCGGTAAGTTGAAGCCAATTCGATGAAATTTGTCTCTCCAATCGAAGAAAAATTCATAGGTATTTGTCGTTAATTCGATGGGAATCACCCGTACTACTGCAGAATCTCCATTCCACGGCGCTGATTCACATGGATTTGTCTTGATTTTTGTTCGTATTTTAGTTAGTTTTTCTTATTGTTTTCGGTATGAGTTGGATAGATTGAGCATATTTTCGTATTTTCTTATCTCCAACTTATTTTATATTATTTTAATTATAATTAATTAATTTTATGTTTATTTTAGGTATTTTGAAGTGTTTTGATCTGGAGATAGTCGAGGGAGGGCCTACGAGTGAAGTTTCAGCGAAAACGGGCTTCGATCTGAAGTATTACATCTGACAATGGGTACCAGGCCGACACTGGGTTACCTAGTGTCCGAGTCCTGCCGACACTGGCTGCTGAGAGCTGCCCACATCGACGCCGAGAGCTCCTCGCATCGATCGACGCCCTGCCGACACTGGGTATGCTGATTGGCACTGGGTTACCCAGTGTCAGCATAGAAAGTCTCTGTGAGCGTCGATCCGACATGCGTCGGTCGACTCCCATCAACACAAACGCGCTGGAAAAGCATTTTTTAGGTTTTCTTGGGCCTTAAGACACCTAGTATCTATAAATACCCACCTAAATTTGGATTTCCAGAGGAGTTACACTATCCTAGGGTATTTAGGCTTAGATTAAACATATTTCCACATCTCATAACAAGAATTCAAGATCTAGATCAAGGATCGAAGAACGACGAGTCCAAAGCTTCGATTTTACGTTCGTGATTCAATATTCATCCAAGATCAACGCTTTAACTCCGGAATAGCTGGTGAATTTTCTGCACCTAGTAGATCTAATAAGTTTTCTTATCATTTTTATTGCTTTCTTAGTTTAATTCCCAGAGCTAAGGCTTGGATAGTTAAATTTACTTTACGTTCTTGAATTGATTGATGAACTTTGGTTTGTTGAATAATTAAATCAATTTACTTTCAGTTTTTAATTAGTTAGTGATTGAGTTTTGGATATTGAATTCATCAAGTTTATTTATGCGAATTGAATTATGCTTTATTTACCATTTTGAGATTCCTATGATCAAATTGCATGATAGTTGCTTATATTCATGTTTCTTAGATTCGTTTAAGTTATTCATGAGAATTTATTGGGTTTTAAATAATAAATCATCGCTGCATTTTATTACTAGGTTAGTTATTTCTTATTTCTTAGGTTTAAGTAAGTTGATTTAGTTTAATTATTGCTTTTAAATTGTAGTTGGTAATTTAGTTAAAGTTAATTAGTTTAAATTTAATATTTATTTAATCCTTAGTTTATAATTAAATCAAAACCCCCAATAACCCCAATTTGTATGAATTATATGTTTAATTATGATTGAGAAAAACATCTGAGATACCAAACATTTGTCCTCGAGAGATCGACATGAGTCAACTTTCCACCCTACAAGCACCCCCGTTCTCTTGCGAGCAAGCTTGCGTGTTTTAAATTAAAAATATATATTTGGGGTGCACAAAAGTTTGAATCAAAATTTTGGCGCCGTTGCTGGTGAAAACAAGTAGGATTCAAGGATGTTTTTCGTTTTATTTTCCTTTTGAGTTAATATTTTCTTTTTATTTTGCAATTGGCTTGGATTTTTGCCATTTGTGTGTTGAGTTGTTGTTGAGTGCATGCATGGGAGGCGATCTCTTAGACCCGAACTTTCGCCATTACTCAACAATATTCACCATCCAAAACAAGCACGATCAAGGCCTATCCCCATAAATCCATTTAATTCATCTATTCCTACTACCTTTGATCAAAACCAAGTTCCCAAAACAATGTGAGGAGCACAATTAATTCGAAACGGTAATTCCCCACCAAGATCACCTCCACGTCACATTCGAAACGGGTATGGTAGTGAACCAATCATTATGCAAGGACAACAACAACCCCGAGCTTATTGGGCTGATTATCAGCAAAACATGGAGAACATGAGACGAGACGTGGTGAGAAGCGAAGGAGTAAATCAACAGCATAACGAAGAACTAAATCGCCAACTTAACAACGTAGTCGATCATCAACTCAACATGGCAAATATAAGACAAAATGAAGAGAGAAATGACGATGTCAATCGTCAACACAACATCGAGAACGTGGCATTAAGGAATGATGATCTTCTTCAACATAACGGGCATACTGGCGATCAATAAAGAGAGAGACAACTCCATGCGTGGTTGGGAAATTTGAACCAAGGATACAACCAAGGAAATTTCGAGAGGAGATAATTTGCACGAATATCCCTATGCGAGAAGCGCATATGACAATCGCTACGAGAGAGCTAATGACCGAGTTAGAGAACCGAGGGGAGATTGAGAACCTAGACAGCGTGATTTGGCACGTCCGAAGGTTGTGCATCTTAGGTCAACTATTTTTCTTGGACCAACTGCAAGGGAAGTGGAGATTAAACCGCATCAACATAATTTACTCCTGACTTTCCACGGAAGTGCCCATGAAGACCCTTTGGCGTTCTTGAACAATTTTGCTGATGAAGTAGGCAGATTTGTGGTTAATGGCCTTAACCAGGACGAGGTGCAAATGATTTGTTTCCCTTATAGCATGAAGGAAAAATCAAAGTCGTGGTTACTATCCCTAGAACCTGGATCGTTAACTTATTGGGAGATGATAAGCGAGAAGTTCTTAAATCAATACTATTCAGCTCAAACAACGGGGCATCTTCGGAGGCAAATTGCTACCTTTGAACAGTTGGAGGGGGAGCTATTTCATGAAACGTGGGAGCGTTATAAGACGCTTTTGCAAGCTTTCCCCCACAATAACTACTCCCCAGAGATGACTAACCAATTTTTCTTTGATGGATTGCTGGACATGGGAAAAAGGGATGTTGAAGTAGCGGAAAGAGGAGACTTCGGAGATTTAACGGCCCCGAGGCAAGACGAGTATTGGAGAAGCAAAGAAAAAAATCTAGACAAACCAACTCCCGGCCTCGTAAATTTAAAAGTTAATGAGGTATCCATCCCCGATCCTGATATAGATGATGGAAAATTAGTCAAGGCGAAGTATGAAGAAATATTTGAAGAGAAATTAGTAGCTTGGAAAGCCGAGCGGGCGAGCAAAGCCTCTTCAAGGAAGGTTGTTGCGACGTGTCACCAATACGGATCCCCCGAACATTTATCAGATATGTGTCCAAACAACATTGAACAGCAAGAAGACGTTAACGCTATCCAGAATTTCTCATATCAATAACATTCAGGGCAGCAACACACAAAGCAATTTTACACGCAACGTGATTCTCCCCTTTTTAAGTGGGGCCCAGGAAACCCAAATTATATGCCACCCGATCCGCAGTACCCACCACCACATGCGCAAGCACCATTGCCACCACCCCAAAATAATTTCCATATGCAGGGGCAGGTGTCTACTACAGTTCAAACTAATGATCAGTTGTTGGTTTGGCAGCAGAATCAAGTGGCCGAAACTATTAAAAACCGGGATGGACTCACGCACGTTCGAAATGAAATCACTTACATGAAAAAGGCTATTCTTGATAATACAGCTGGGCAAAGGAAACTAGAAATAGTAATAGATCAATTATCGGCCAACCTAGATAGGCTCTCAAACGAGAAGGATAGACTTCCAAGCTAGGCAGAACAAGCGTCGGCAGTTCATGTACTTCGCAGCGGAAAGAAGATCAACAACGGAATAGTTGACCAAGATGATGAAGTCAAAGTCATGGATAAAACATGAACTCCTAGCATGGAAGATGTTTATAAACCAGTAGATCAGCTGCATAAATCCTCTAATAGATATGTTCACGGATCCATTCAAGGGACGATTCTGAATGATGCCCTTGGCAAAGACGATGTTCTTAAACAATCACAGCCAAAGAAATTGACAACACCGATCATGCGTCCAGCTAAAGAAAACAAAATATTCATGGAACTATATAACCTATTGAAAAACGTCAATATTAACTTACCACTTTTGGATGTAATCAAAACAATGCCAGCCTATGTGAAATTTTCTAAGGAACTTGCTTCAAGGAGAGACGCTTTGCGACATATCAGTATGTAACATTGCCAAAGGAAGTAAGCGCAGTTTTCAAGAAGCCATTACCACCTAAGGAACACGATCCTGGAAGTTTCTGCATCACTATTTCCTTGGCTAATGGACAAACAACAAAAGGAATGTTGGATCTTGGAGTAGGAATTAATCTAATGCCTTATTCACTTTATCGAGAATTTGATCTTGGACCACTAAAGCCGACGACCATGCGACCACAATTGGCCGATCGCTCAATTTGGCTACCTTTGGGGATGGTTGAGGATGTTTTAGTGCAGTTTGGAGAGGTAGTACTTCTGGTCGATTTTGTGATTTTGGACGTTGGCGAAGTACAGATTGCGAGCACGGAGCATACCATTTTATTGGGGCGCCCATTTATGTCTACTTCTCATACTTTGATTGATGTTCACAAAAAAAGGATGACAATGATCGTTTTGGGCGGAACAGTGACGTTTTCTCTGAAAGATATTCAAAACACTCCTATCCCTGCCATGCAAGATGATTGTTCGTTCTTTGATCCCGTTGCATCATGCATCCACGAGCTAAAAGGAATCGCGGTTTTGGATGAATTAGGCGACGGGACGACGCCGAATTTCTGAGAAAGGTGGAGGATACACTAGAAGTTGACTTAACTGAGGAGTTTGATGAGTTTGACGACGAGCAGCATTTGAGTGGGGAGGAATTGATCGAATTGCTAGGAATCGACATAAGTGATATTATTGAAGAATTTAAAGATTTTGATGATGAATTATACGAAATGAAAAGAGCACCTAAGATCGAGACAAGGGTAGAGTTGAAGCCACCACTAAACCAGTTGAAGTACGTTTCCCTCGACCCCAACAAAAATTTTTACCGAGCAAAGAACAAGGGCGAGGCATACAACAATGATTGGACGAAGAAGAAGTCAAAAGAAATTTATGACAAGAAGTTTGATGATAGGAAGTTCAAGGTTGGTCAATTAGTGCTCTATAATCCCAAACGTGAATTTAATCCAACCAATTTCATGGCCGAATGGAGTGGACCATTTTTAGTAAAAGAATTGGATGAAGATGGAGTAGTCACTCTTTACGATGAGAATAAAAGGTCGAATTTCCAAGTCCACAAGCATCGACTTAGGCCTTATTACGAGAACTATATGAAGAGTCGAAATAGTGGCAAGAGAGAGTTCGTGGGCCCCCCACAAGCTAGAGATTGATCAAGCAAATTACGTCGAGCTTTCAACGTTAAACAAGCGCTTCTTGGGAGGCAACCCAAGCGATATTTAGTTTTCGTTTTCTTTTCTTTCTTTTCTTTTATTTTATTTCTGTCTTTTTATATTGTGTCAATTTCCGTGGTACGTTTATATGTGTGTTGGTGTGCAGAAAATATAACAAAGTCGCTTATTCTGGACAACTAACAGTTATATAGCTGTAGCTCGCTACCTCAAGGCCTTACTGCTAGTTCCACTCAAGGCGTTAACGATGACGATCAACCGCTAAACCTACTGCTAGCCGCAACAATCAGGAATAACGATGAGCTTACCGCTAGTAGCACCTGGCGTCTAATTTTTACGAATCTCATTTTCGTCGATCGAGGTCGCAATCCGACCTAAGTTAGCCGCAGTCCGGAAACATTTTGATGAGCTGCAACCCAGCCATTTACGACGTTAAGCCGCAATCTGGCCAATATATCCCCAAAGACTTGCCACCGGGCACTTGCGCGTGGCAATTGATCGCAACCGTATCTTTAAATTATTTTCGGTTGCTCTTTATTAAAAAAAACTAAAAAGATATTAGATAGTTTGTTAATTTTATTTGTTTTACTTTTGTAGGTTTGTTCAAGACAATCCAATCACGCGATCTAAGACAAAGGCTGATTGCACAAGCGCTTTTGGAGAGACTCGACTTTCGAATTTTCAAGGATGTTTTCTTATCTCCATTACTCTTATTTTATTTTATATTTATGACAATCGGGAGATTTCCATGTTTTTAGGGAGGGGGATGGTTGAGTTGTGATTTATATTTGAAAAACAATTGTGCAATTAAAAAATAATCGCGATTTAACGTGATTAATTATTATTTCTGTGCTTATTTGTGTTTGTCTGGCTTGCCTGTCGAAGTTAACTAAGTTTGATTTGAGGCTTTTGTCTTTTGAGTGTGTATAAGTGCATAATTTTTTCAAAATTATTTCTATATATTGTAAAATGGTACTTGGACGCAAACGACTTCGCAAAACCTTAAAAGAAGCTTCAATTCAAAACTTTTTCATGCAAAAAGCCTGTGAGTAGCCTGAGTGATTATCATCATTGCATGTACTTGAATAAGTTTCAGTTTTGATATCTCTTTGAAACCTCTGTGTGTAGTAGGGGTGAGAAAAAAACCGAAAAACCGACCGAACCGAAAATTTCGGTTCGGTTCGGTTTTTTTCATATTCGGTTCGGTTATTTTTTTTCAAAATATTCGGTTATCGGTTCGGTTCGGTTTTTATGAAAAATACACTGAAATACCCGAACCGAAATGTATTTAAGAATTAAAAATAAAATAAATAAATTTTATTAAATGAGAATATAATATACCTACCTACCTCCAGACGGGCAGATCCGCTTTTCCCCTTTCTGCTTTCATTTCCTCTCTCGCTTGAAATATCAAAAAACCCTAGTACAAATCTGCCGCTCCTAAGACTCGACTGGATCTCCGAAGTGCCATCCTCCCGATCTATGCTTCCTGCCCAATCCTATCCTATTGTTGCCCTAAGAGTTGAGACATAATTTTGCCCTTCTTTCCGTTTAATCTGAGAAAGGTATTTTAGTTTTAGATTTCAGATTTTATTTTTCATAACATGCGTTTGTATATGTTGATAGMAGTGTGGGTTTCAAGATTTTGTTAATCTACTTCTTCGATTTTTTCTCAATTTGATTTCTGAAATCGGGATTTAATTTTAAATTTTGTTTAGCAATAGAAAATTTTCGATTCTTTGCTATCTTTAGTTTTTGTTTAGAAATTTTTGATTTATGTTGCAATTTTCCCATCAACTGGGACTCCGTAGATTTTTATTTTTTTTTAAACGTGGCAGAAAGAAATCCAAAATAGATGGAAAAAAATAAAAATATTGGAACCAAACTAATATCTGAAACCCCAATCCATGTGCCTAAATTTCAATCGTTGGTTATTGTTTTCCTAGCAGATGAAAATGAGATACCGGCTTGGTGTTAGAGCTTTTAACAAGTCAATAAGAAATAAGATAAACAAAACACCTCCAGTTAACTTGATGGATAATTATAATATTAATATGTACCATGAAGAATTGGGGTTGTTTGCACTTTACATGAAAAGTGAGGATGTTAATGTAAAATATTTTGTGAAGTTAGTAAATTCTGTTGATTTTGTAATCTTGAAATAACTATTTGGGGTAGTTTTTATAATTATACCCAAGTTATTTTACAAACATTGTGAAAATAAGGATTGGTTTTTGTTGTTGATTAATAAGTTGTTTTCTGCAGAGTTGCTTGCTTTTTATTGATATTTCTGATTTACATGAATTATGTGATTGTTGTACTAACCTTCAATGTTCAAAAGCCTTTATCTTAGGGTTCATTTTGATTCTTATTCTGAAAAACCATTCATATGCATATTGACAGGAGTTTGCATATTCTACAAACAGAGGAATTCTTGAAATTTGAATGTTTAGTTGTTAATTGTTATGTTGATTAAACATTTTAGATATTTGTAAGTGCGTTCTTTGCATAAAAGTAAAATTGTTTGATTGTGGATTTGAAATACTCTAAAAATGGGCTAAAGTATTCCTGACAAAAAATAGGTTGAGCAACGTATTCAATGTTTTCAGATTAATTGTGGATTTTATTTCCTTCAACGTATTCAGTGTTTGCAGATTAATTATGAATGTTAAACAATGAAGTATATCAAATTATTAAGAGATAATTTGGATTTTTGGCATCATATAAGACTGAGGTTTTTATGCTTTCATCCTTTATTTTTTTTTCTTTATAAGTCCTTTTTTTTTTCATTCTTGTTTGTTCTTATGACTTTAATACAAGTTGTGATTTGTGAACTTTTGTTAATTTTGTGGTTTTGTGATTTGTTAGAACTTAGAAGATAGAAATGGAACTCTCTGAAGATTTTGTGGCGAGCAATTCTGAAAGAAGAGGAAGAAGAGGAAACTAAAGCTCAGTCTGGAAAGAAGAGGAAGCTCCGTCCTGGTGCTGCTTACTGCTGTTTTCTAGTGCAGTTTGCTACTGTTTTTGTTGTTGTTCTTGCTGTTGGTTGTTTTTATGTAAAATTGTTGTGTTTTTTTTCTTCCTTTCCTAGTGGTGATCTTAATGCATTAAGACAAATATTTTTAATTTGTAAAATGTTAAGACAAGTTGTATTTTTTTCTAATGTTTATTAATATTGAAAACTTGGAATTGGGCCAAATAGGTATTTGGGCTTGAAAACCAGCCCAACCGAAATTAGTACCATAACCGACCGAACCGAGCCGAATTTTTCGGTTCGGTTAACATTCAGTTTTGAAGGCAATTTCGGTTCGGTTCGGTCCAAAGAATTTGCAGTATTTTGGTTTTCGGTTTTTCGGTTCGGTTCGGTTTTCGGCCGAACCGACCGAATGCTCACCCCTAGTGTGTAGTTGAGTTTGAAAATGACGTTACGGCACAGAAAAAACCCATATTACGGCCATATCCATATATTTTAACCAGTATAAATTCCAAATGAGAATCATAGCTAAATTATCCATGCCTATATCCCTGAGTGATTTTATTGAGTCGACCTCTACTAACCCATTAAAATCGTGGGGTAGGAGTTCGTCATTTTTATTGGTTATTAGAGTTTTGGAAATTTTATTAGGGATTTATCAATTTATGTAATTAAGGACCACCATCCAAAAGAAAAAAAAAAGAAAAAAAAAGAAAGAAGAAAAAAAAAAGAAAAACAAGAAGACCCCGCAAAAAAAATAATAAAAGGGGGAAAATAATAAAAAAATAATAAAGAAGGATGGTGAGTCTTATTGTTTCGTGTTTAGTCAATGCCTACGCGCTAATAAAGGCTTGTGTTTATTGTTTATTTTATTATGAAGCCTAATGTTTAAGAGGCAATAGTTGAGTTGTAATAAGGAAGCGTATCATAAGCTTCTTAAGTTATTTAAGTGGTTTGTGCAAAAGTCGGTTTAGAGTTTCAAGTTGAGAAATAGCCTAAGTTCAAGGGCTGCGTTATGAGTGTCAAGTGAGGTTTTTTTTTTTTTTTTGAACGAGATGAAGCACATTGCTCAATGATTAGATTAGGTTGAGTGAGTTATTGATCACGTTATATCGTGAGTTAGCCACACGACTTATATATTCCATACCCGTCCAAAGAGCCTTACATTACAATCCGAAAAGACCTTTTCTAATTCTTAGTTTAATAACACACTTAATTTGTGATTGAAAAGAGATTGATTTTTCATGCTTATTGTGATTGTATTTGTATGAATTGAGCGTATACACGTCTTATGCAGCAATGCTTGAGTGCTTTTGAGTGAACACCCCTATATATTACCCTTTTTAGAGGATGCATGATTTTGATTTTGGAGCGACAATATAATAAGGGTGGAGTGTTTGAAGTTGCGTGACTTGTATCTATAATTTTAAAATTATGTATGTAGCACGACACGACTCCTTGCTTGAGCTTGTTTTCATTCTTGATATACTTTAAAATTATCGTTTGTTCGAGGATGAACAAACCAATAAAGCGTGGGGTAGTTGATTAACATGGATTTGTCTTGATTTTTGTTCGTATTTTAGTTAGTTTTTCTTATTGTTTTCGGTATAAGTTGGATAGATTGAGCATATTTTCGTATTTTCTTATCTCCAACTTATTTTTTATTATTTTAATTATAATTAATTAATTTTATGTTTATTTTAGGTATTTTGAAGTGTTTTGATCTGGAAATAGTCGAGGGAGGACCTATTAGTGAATTTTCAGCAAAAACGGGCTTTGGTTTGAAGTATTACATTTGAAACTGGGTACCAGGCCGACGCTGGGTTATCCAGTGTCCGAGTTCTGCCGACACTGGCTGCTAAGAGCTGCCCACGTCGATGCCGAGAGCTCCTCGCGTCGATCGACGCCTTGCCGACACTGGGTATGCTGATTGACACTGGGTTACCCAGTGTCAGCATAGAAAGTCTCTGTGAGCGTTGATCCGACATGCGTCGGTCGACGCCCGTCGCGCAAACGCACTGGAAACGCATTTTTTAGGTTTTCTTGGGCCTTAAGACACCTAATATCTATAAATACCCACCTAAATTCGAATTTCCAGAGGAGTTACACTATCCTAGGGTATTTAGGCTTAGATTAAACATATTTCCACATCTCATAACAAGACTTCAAGATCTAGATCAAGGATCGAAGAACGACGAGTCCAAAGCTTCGATTTTACATTCGTGATTTAATCTTCGTCCAAGATCAACGCTTTAACTTCGGAATAGCTGGTGAATTTTCTGCACCTAGTAGATCTAATAAGTTTTCTTATAATTTTTATTGCTTGCTTAGTTTAATTCTCAGAGCTAAGGCTTGGATAGTTAGATTTACTTTACGTTCTTGAATTGATTGATGAACTTTGGTTTGTTGAATAATTGAAGCAATTTACTTTCAGTTTTTAATTAGTTTGTGATTGAGTTTTGGATATTGAATTCATCAAGTTTATTTATGCGAATTGAATTATGATTTATTTCCCGTTTTCAGATTACTATGATCAAATTGCTTCATGATAGTTGCATATATTCATGTTTCTTAGATTCGTTTACGTTATTCATGAGAATTTATTGGGTTTTAAATAATAAATCATCGCTGCGTTTTATTACTAGTTTAATTATTTGTTATTTCTTAGGTTTAAGTAAGTTGGTTTAGTTTAATTATTTCTTTTAAATTCTAGTTAGTAATTTAGTTAAAGTTAATTAGTTTAAATTTAATATTACTTTATTCCTTAGTTTATAATTAAATCAAAAACTCCCAAAACCCCAATTTGTATGAATTATATGTTTAATTGTGATTGAGAAAAAAATCTGAGATACCAAACAGTTGTCCTCGAGAGATCGACACGAGTCAACTTTCCACCCTACAAGCGCCCTCGTTCTCTTGCGAGCAAGCTTGAGTGTTTTAAATTAAAAATATATATTTGGGGTGCACAAAAGTTTGAATCAGGCACCTCATCCACGATGGTTCTAGAAAACCGCCGTTAAATATTCTTTTACGGCGGTTTTCTAGAAAATTGATGTTTAATCCATAATCTAATGGCGGTTCTCTTGAAACCGCAGTAGAATCCTATATTTCACAGCAGTTGTCTTAGAATCGACGTTAAATCTGAACTAATTAACGTTGGTTCTTAAGGAACCGTCGTGAATTAACAAGTATTCAAGGCGGTTCCTTAAGAATAGCCATTAATTAGTTCACTTCGTTGGATTTAACGGCGGTTCCATTAGAACCTCCTTAGAATCCACAGTCTGCAATGTCACCGATCCTCGTCTTGCTTTGTTTCAACCGTTGATCCATGTCTCATCGGCGGTTCATATCCATCCCCTCTCTTTCTTTTTCTTTTTATTTATTTCTTTTTCCAATTCTAAAATAAAACCCAAAAATCCCCGATTTCGCCCTCCTTGCCCGGTCTTTCTCTTTACAGATGGCTTTTGCTCCTTCATCTTCCTTCTCAAAAAAGGCAAAGCCCACATCAAAACCAATAAAGTTAATCAAGGTAGGTGGTACAATATTTACAATCTCCGAAAAGACATTCTAATGGCTTCCAGTTCCATTCCCCTGCTCGCCATAGACGACGACGATGTAAGTTAAGTTCATCAATTCATAATTTCACGATTTTTTTTCAATTTAATATAGGATATCGAATTAAACTTTTAAATGAGAATTTTGGTATTATATTATCTCATGCTTTTGTAGAATATTAGGGATTTGACTGGGAAGTAGCTGTGCAAGCAAATTTGGATTTCCAGCTTGAGAAGCAAAATTTCAGCAGGGTTTGGTCAAAAAGCACAAAAATTCTGAAGCCGAAGGAAGTTTGGGAAATTGATTCATCGAAGTTGGAGATTCGATATCTTGTTGATCAGGAAACTAATGGCACGATTTTTAGGAGCTCTTATGATACTCAAGATGTTGATGGTAAAATTAAGAATTCCATTTTCTTCGAGTTATTTATTACATGTTTTATTTGATTTTATTACCATTATTATTATTATTATTATTATTTATTTATTTATTTATTTTTAAATAAGTTGCGGCGCTTTTATTAAAAAAGGAGAAAAGTGTCCGAGTACATAGCAAATAATAATAATAATAATAATAATAATAATAATAATAATAATAATAATAATAATAATAATAATAATTATTATTATATGAAGTGATTTATTGTAGCAGAAGCGTAAAATACTTGAGAATAAAAATTCGTAGTTGTTTTAAATAGAAGCTACGATTTGAGTAATTTGATAGGAAGTGTTTTGTGCATTGATTAAAATAGCACCACCTAGGCGCTAGGCGAGACGATGGAGGCCTTAGCGCCTCATATATGTGAGGAGAAGTGAGCTTCACCAAGGCGTTGCTCTTACAGGAAGCCTATATTTGTCTATTGATGGGCGAGTAATAGGTCAGACCTGGTGCGGGTAGACCTGATTTGGCAAATTGATAGGTGAACACGGTAAGACTAGAAGGGACCCCTAATTTGGGTCAGGTCTTCCTCTCAAAGCAAGACCTGACCTCTTCCCTGGAAAAAGGGGTTATGCTGGATTGACTTCCAGAGGAAATGCCTAAGAGTCGTCAGGAGATCGGCTCGAGATGAGTCAAGACTTTAAGCCTGATCCAAAGTAGCCCAAAGTAGGTATGGTCAGTGAGGTCTAGAAGAAAGAGCTGATTAGGCTCTTTCGGACCGAGATGGCAAAGACGACCAGTATTCGAGAACTTTCCTGGCCTGACAGCGATGACCTGGAAGATGACCTCTGGAAAATAGTGCTGAGGTAGAATTGGCACTAGAGCTGTCGATAGAAAAGGAGAATAGAATCAGGGCAGATCTGACTTTCTGATCTCCACCAAGGATTGGTTGCGTAACAATCCCTGATTCAAGGCATGTGACCCTGAGATCCCGGCTGGGGTCCCCACTAGGAAGAAAGCTATAAATATCTCAGCCCCAAGGCTGAGAGAGGTATGTCATTCTTTGTGCATTCCTTCTTTGCTTGCTAAGAGAAACCTCATATGCTTTACTGACTTAAGCATCGGAGAGGTTTCCAACGGAAAACCACCGGTGGTCCTTTCTAATGTGTTTCTGTGCACAGCTCAAGAAGGTGTTCAAGGTTCAAGGTGTTGTTCTTGACGTCAGTAATATTTTGGGTTGAAACAATTGGCGCCGTCTGTGGGAAGGCGATCAAGCTAATAAGTGAGGGTTTTCTATGGCTTCAGACGGTTTACAACGAAACTTGGTGGGAGCGTTCGGCGGAACTCCCAGCTCTGCCGCACCGTGGGGTATTCCACGGTCAGCAGAAACGTCCACGGCGAGGCCCGAAGGAGCAGAGCCATCAGTGGCAGTAGGATCAGGCACCGCACCGCCCCCCTCTGGCGGATCAACACCTGCCGCCGGGGGATTGTTCAATGAATCACTCCTTACGCAAATGTCGGAGCTCATAGGCAAAGCTGTGGAGGCAGCAGTTGAAAAGAAGTTCGCGGAAATGACACCGCCGCTGTCCAACGCACCGCCGACAAGAACTGCTCCGGTAACGGAGACGGAGTCGTTACGCGGACAGCGTGCTGATCGGACTCCCCTTCATGACAGAGAGGAGCATTTCTCTACTTCGGATAGCGAGACCTCAAGCCAGACTAATCCAGGTCTGGCTGAGCAGATGCAGAGCCTGCAGAAGGAGGTGCGGGAGTTCAAAAAGAAACTGACAAATACTGGCGCAGTGCCAGCACGACGTGGTACTCCATTCACGGAGGAGGTCATGCGTGACGATGTGCCGACCTCATATCGTTCTCTAGGATTTGAGTATAGTGGGACCACAGATCCGTGGGGACATCTCAGCCGCTTTGAGATCGCGGCGGCTCTGCATAAGTTCTCAGATGCTGTTATGTGCCGGGTCTTTCCGATGACCTTCACAAAATCAGCACAACTTTGGTTTAGCCAATTGCCGCCTCGATCCATTAGCAATTTTGATGAATTAAGCTCGGCCTTCCTGCACCAGTTCACAAGTTGCAGGAAATATCAGAAGATGCCACTAGAGCTATTCAGCCTTAAGCAGAAAGAGGGTGAGAGTCTGCGTGCCTATATCAATCGTTTTACCACTGCAAAACTTGAAGTGCCGTCCGCATCGGAAGTTCCATCCACTGCAAACAAGGCCTTCGGAGGGGTGAGTTCTTTCAATTGCTGGTTGTCAAACCAGCTCTGAAGTTTGGAGATCTCTTGGAAAGAGATGAAAAATATATCCACCTGGAAGAGGCCTCGAAAATTAAGGACGAAGGGGAAAAGAAGCGGGAAATATATGATAGGGAAGACAGGGCATCCGTGAAGAAGCCCAGGCCAGATCTGTCTGGGGGGAGACCTTACTTTGACAGGTATACCCCTCTGGCAACTCCGCAGAGTGAAATTTTACAGGTAATAGAGAGAAAGCCTAGGAAGGAAAGGTCTGACTGTTTCTGTCGCTTTCATAATGAGTATGGGCACGATACTGATCAATGCACTCATTTGAAAGATGAGTTGGAGAGAATGGTTCAGGCAGGGCACCTGAAAGAGTATGTTCGCATGAGGAGAGAGGAAGCCAGACCTAGTAATAGGGGATATGACCGGTCTCAGCAGGATAAGAGAGACCAGGATAGGGGTCGTTCTGAAGGAAAACGAACTAATCAGGCCCAGGTCATCCATGGAGAAATCCAGATGATTACTGGTGGAGAGTTAGAAGAACATTCTAAGCGGACGCAACATAGCTACGTTAGAGCTACAAGGGATTTAGTTCAGAAATCGTGTGAAGTGGGACAAATGGCCTCCACCCCGAATATTTGTTTTGGGTCAGAAGATGGTGATGGCATTCTGGCCCCTCACATGGACGCCTTAGTTATAACGGCTACCATTGCCAATTATAACATAAGGAAAATTTTTGAGGACACAGGAAGTTCTGGTGACATTCTATTTTACGATTGTTTTTAAAAGTTAAAGCTGGATATCGAGTTGGAAGAGGTGACCACCTCTCTGGTCGGGTTTGCAGGAGAAGCCTTAAAGCCTTTAGGAGCGGTCAGGCTCCTCGTAACATTGGGCAATGAGCCATACAGAGTGACTAGAGCGGTACGTTTTCTAGTAGTGGATGCGCCATTCTCTTACAATGTTATGCTTGGCCAACCATCCTTGAGCCAGTTCCAGGCCGTGATATCGATTTTTCATATGAAAATGAAATTTCCGGCGGAGGACGGAACAGGCGAGGTCAGGGGTGATCACTATGCATCACGGCAGACATATGTTGAGTGTGTTAGAAGAAATAGTGAAGAGGAAAAACAGAGCAAGCGGGCTCGGGTGGAGCAACCAAGGACAGACCTGACCCGAAGAGAGGAAGGGCTGATGTTAGTGAGGCGGTCCCGGGGGACGAAAGCCGAGTCCTTCGTGTTGGCACGACTCTCAGCCCGGAGGTCTTGACAGACCTAGTTTCTTTGTTAAGAGAAAGCGCAGATGTTTTTGCTTGGTCCCCCCAAGACCTGGTAGGAATCGACCCAGAGGTCACCAAACATCGCCTTAATATCAGTCTGGAGGTGTGATTAGAGTAGATTTGTCCTTGTTTTTATTAGTACTTTAGTACGTTTTTCTATTGGTTTTTGGTATAAGTTGGACGATTTAAGCTTAATTTCGTATTTTTATAGTTCTGACTTATTTTACCGTGTTTTAATCATAATTGATGCAAATAGGTGATATTTCGTTGTTTTCACCTTACAGCTAAGTAACCGGAATAGTTCAACGCGTAATAGACGAGGTTCGATGTTCAAGAAGTGAAGAACAAGCTTTCCGGTGAAACGAGTAGCAAAAGATCGAGAATTGGAGACAGACGCGCAGTCGCGTCGACTGATGCAACCGTCGATGCCCCGTCGACGCGAGCCATGATCCGCGTCAGTCGACGCAGCATCGACACACTGACGACGCAACTTGCTGAAGTGTTGATGTCGACGCACCACTGTCGACGCACTGTCGACGCAACTTGCTGAAGCGTCGATGTCGACCCACCCCGTCGACGCACCCGCCCAGCCGACGCGCACACCTACTGACCAGACCTGCCAAGCGCTGCCAACCAAGTCTGCCGAGTCCCACCGAGCACCGGCACGCGTCAGTCAACGCTACGTCGACGCACCGTCGACGCGACGGCCCAGAATTCGGATTTTAGGGTTTCTTTTGCACCAAGACTTGCAATATCTATATAAACCCTCATTATTTCGGATTTTGAGAAGAACACATGACCCCCTAGGTTATTTTAGCTAATAATAAACATAATTTCACATCTCATAACGAGATTTGAAGACGGAGATCAAGGATCGAAGAACAACGCGTCCAAAACATCGAATTCGTGTTCGGGATTCATTCTTCGCCCAAGATCAACGTTCAAACTCCGGAACAGCTGGAGCTTTTTACTGCTTTTCGTAGTTAAAATAAGTACTCTAAACTCTTAGTTAATTTCTTAGTTATTTGCTTAGTTAATTTTGTTGTTAATGCTAGACTAGTTTAATTAGCTTAATCGTTTTATGCTTGATATTGGATATTGGTTTAATTTAGTTTATTTATGCAAGTTGGATTATGCTTAGCTATTCATTAATTTTAGATTCTTATGATTCATTTCTTAGTGCTAATTTATTATATTCATGCTTTTAGATTCGTTGCTATTAGTTCTTAGTTCTTGAGTTCAAGTAGTTTAATTATCGCTCGTAGTTGATAATTTAGTTAGAATAATTAGTTTAAATAGATTTAGTTTAATTATTGCTTTAGTTATAATGATCAATTCAAAATCTTTTAAAACCCCAAATGTATATGTATTTTATTTTAGTTCGTAAATTGAGAAAAACATCCGAAAGACCGAATAGTTATTTCCTCGAGAGATACGACTCGAGTCAAACTTATCACCCTATAGTTACCTCGTACACTTGCGAGCAAACTGACGTGTTTTAAATTAATTTATTAAAAAGGGGTGCACAAAAGTTTGAGTCAGGGTGAAACCGGTCAATTAGAAGAAACGCAATTTTGGGCTAGAAAAGGAGGCCATCATAGAGGCAGAGGTAGATAAGCTCTTGAAGGCTGGGCATATCTAGGAGATGCAATTTCTGGAATGGCTTTCCAACGCAGTTCTGGTCCCAAAGACAGATGATTGGCGGATGTGTATAGATTTTCGTGATCTCAACCGCGCTTGTCCGAAAGACCACTACCCCTTGCCGAGGATTGACCAGCTCGTCGATTACACCTCTGGCTGTGAGCTCCTGAGTATGATGGATGCCTCACAAGGGTATCACCAGATCAGGTTAGCGAAAGAGGATTGGAAGCGTGTCAGCTTTATAACCCCGAAATGGAGGTATTGCTTTGTGGTTATGCCTTTTGGGCTTAAGAATGCGGGTGCTACATACCAGCGATTGGTAGATAAAATGTTCAAGAGCCAGCTCAGCCGAAATATGGAGGTTTATATGGACGATATGCTAGTCAAGAGCATGAAATCAACGTCGCATGTGGATGACCTGAGGGAGACCTTTGATACTCTAAGAAAGTATAGGATGAAGCTTAACCCTAAGAAATGTATGTTTGGGGTCAGAGCTGGAAAATTCCTGGGCTACATGGTCACAGAAAAGGGTATCGAGGCTAATCCCGAGAAGATAAGGGCCATTATGGATATGCAAGTGCCCATAAATGTTAGAGAAATGCAATGCTTAGCGGGACGGATCAACGCCTTGAGTCGGTTCATCTCACGATCAACAGAGAAGAGCTTACCATTTTTCCAGGCCTTGCGTAAGAAAGCAAGGTTTCAGTGGAGCAATGAGTGTGAGGAAGCCTTTAGATTATTAAAAGAGCACCTGGCCAGCATGACTTTGCTTACAAAGCCTGTCCAGGGGGAGCCCTTAATCCTATATCTATCTGTGGGGCAGCACGCAGTCAGCTCTGTTTTACTTCGGGAAGAGGGCAAAGTGCAGCGGCCGGTCTACTACTGGAGTAAGGTCTTGCACGATGCTGAGGAGAGATATGTTGAAGTAGAAAGGGCGATGTTAGCTCTGGTCGGAACTGCTCGCAAGTTGCGGCCGTACTTCCTCTCTCATAGCATAGTTGTACGAACCAACCTGCCGGTAGGAGCTATAATGGACAAGCCAGAGGCGTCGGGAAGTTTGGTCAAGTGGATAATAGAGCTTAGTGAATTTGACGTTACATTCGAGGCCAGAACAGCAATCAAAGCCCAGGAATTGGCCGACTTCATGCAAGAGATGGCTTACCTCCCGYWTGAGCAGAAAGAYTGGACAATCTTCACGYATGGCTCTATCGYTAACCAGGGRTGRGGAGCTGGAATCGTRTTGATAGACCCGGRWGGAACGTCTACTGAYTTTGKTYTACGTTTGAATTATGRATTATCTAATAATGKAGCTGAGTACGAGGCCCTCTTAAGAGGAGTGKAGATGGCAAAGGATCTGGGTGRAGAGCAAGTAAARYCTAAGGTAGACTCCCAGCTCGTCTGCAAATAATTTAGTGGTGAATTTGAGACCTGGGAGGAAAGCATGCAGAGATATTTGACTAAGTTCAGAAAACTTGCTAGGGATATGAAAGGCTTGACGGTCGACCAAATCCCTAGAGAAGAGAACGAAAGAGCTGATTACCTAGCGAAGATAGCTAGCTCGGCTGTAGATTGTCGYYAAAGGACAATAACACTGRTYAGAGCYGARGCYGAATTTGATACAGAARAGATCTYTTCGGTAAGTGAAAAGGARGATTGGCMCTCRRCTATRATTGKTTACTTAGAAAAAGGAGAGCTGTCGGAAGACAAGAGAGAAAGAGCTAGAGTGAAAATCAGATCTGCCCGTTTTTGCCTGGTTAAAGGGACTCTATTTCGGCGTGGGTTTGGAAGACCCTTYTTACGATGTCTGAGTRTMGAGGAAGGCACCCACGTCCTTAGAGAAWWTCATGAAGGCRYTTGTGGTAATCATATGGGGGCTAGGGCCCTGGCTAGCAAAATATTAAGAGCTGGCTACTTTTGGCCATCGCTAAAAAGAGAAGCCGAGGTTTTCGTAAAAAAGTGCGAAAAATGCCAGAAGATGTCCCCTTTGATTCACCAACCCGCGGAAGAGCTGATGACAATGAGCTCCCCTTGTCCTTTTGCGAAATGGGGGATAGACCTGGTTGGTCCATTCCCAATGGCCCCAGCTCAAAAAAGGTTCCTAATTGTAGCCATAGACTATTTTAGCAAGTGGGTCGAGGCGGAGGCTCTGGCGAAAATAACAGAAGAGGCCGTGATGGGTTTCATTTGGAAGAATATTGTCTGTCGTTTTGGTGTGCCAAGGGTGATGATATCGGACAATGGTATCCAGTTCATGGGAGCTAAAGTCAAAGCTTGGTGTGCCAAGATGAAAATTCAACAACATTTCACATCCGTTTATCACCCACAAGCAAATGGCCAGGTCAAAGTGACTAATCGCATTCTTGTCCAAGGGCTCAAATCACGGTTGGAGAGATCTAGAGGAAAATGGGTAGAAGAGCTGAATGCGACACTTTGGGCGTATCGCACAAACCCTAAAGAAAGTACTGGCTAAACCCCCTTTAGCATAGTATATGGCATGGACGCCGTTGTTCCTGCAGAGATCAGCTTGGAAACTCATCGAGTGTAGAGTTATGATGAAACCCAGAATGACGCACTGATCCAAGATTCATTAGACTTAATTGAGGAGAAAAGAGATGGGGCAACGGTGAGAATGGAACACGTGCGAGGGCGTATCAGAGCATCCTACAATAAAATGGTCCGAGAGAGACGCTTCTAGGTAGGAGACCTGGTCCTCAGAAGAGACGACCTGGGAAAGGTCAAAGGGAAGCTAGATGCTATGTGGCAAGGACCACTCCGGGTCACCCAAGTCTTGGCCGGAGGAGCTTATAAACTAGAAGAGATGGACGGGACCGAGATCCCTCATTCTTGGAATGTTTCTAATTTGAGAAACTTTTATACATAGTTGTAATTTTTGATGTTTATTTGTTTTATTGAATACAAATTGCAGGTTTATCCTTATTTGCTAGATTAATTATGTGTCCATAACTAAGCCAGAATTGGCTAAGGGCGGCTGCCCATGACTTTGCCTGACCTTATTGTCAGTTTAAGCCAGGATTGGCTAAGGGCGGCTGCCCATGTCTTTGCCTGACCTGATTGTCAGTTTAAGCCAGGATTGGCTAAAGGATGGATGCCCTCAATTTTGCCTGACCTGATTGTTAGTTTAAGCCAGGATTGGCGAAGGGCGGCCGCCCGTGACTTTGCCTGACCTGATTGTCAGTTTAACCCAGGATTGGCTAAGGGACGAGCACCCTCGATTTTGCCTGACCTGATCGTCAGTTTAAGCCAGGATAGTCTATGGGCGGGTGCCCTTGATCTCCTGACCTAATTTTTTTGTCAAATCCAGGATTGGCTGGGGGCGGATGCCCTCGATTCCAGACTTGATTATCAGGGCAGGATTGATTGCGGTGACTACCCCATATTTCCTGACCTGGCTTATAACTCAGGCCAGGTTTTTTTTAAGGCAAACGCCTTTCTTTCCAGACCTGGCTAATGAGAAACGCCGGAATGGACTTAGAAAATTTGCCTATTGCATATACTAAACCTTCTTAAACAGGTGCACCAGGACAGCCCACGTTAGTGCCTGACTTCATCGTCAGCTCAAGGCTAGCCCTGGTTTATTGAATCCCAAGCTAGACTCTAGAAGGTAAGTCGAAAACACAATCCGCATACGATGAATAGAAGGGGTCGATTAAAAGAACACTTTTCAAGCAAACCCATAAGATCACCATGAGTTTCTGGCAAATTTTTGTGTATGATTGATACGAAACCAGGATTGGTTGTCTTTTAAAGCCTTACTTTTTACAATCGCATGAGATGAAATTCGAACAAAACATACTTTCATTTCATTAAAATTGGAAATATACAAAAATAGTTTGCACACACCTTCCTAAGAAGGTTGGCAATTTTGATTACAAAATGCAAAAAATGAGAGAAAAGAAAACAAAGGATCAGTCCTGAGCACATCTCCGATCTGCAGCTAGAGCTCGGCGAACACACCAAAGCTCGCGCTCCATCTCGTGCAAGCGACGGCGATATTTGTCAGATCGCTCGGTAAGTGCCTGAGCTTCACCGGCGGCGATGTTCAGACGATGCACAGACTCGATTAGATCTGCCTTCTCCTCTTGCCATTGACGGTTAACTTGTCGGAGCTCAGCCCATTCTCTTTTGAAAAAGCGCTTTTTCTGCCTCTTCTTCTCTAAAAGACGGTAGAGGTAATCAATTTTTTCCTTGAGCAAGGTCACTTGGTCGGAAAGTTTAAACTTCTCGACGACTAAGGAGATGTTCTTGCGCTTTATTGCGTCGAGTTCTTGAAGGAGAGGAGAAGACGCCATTGCAGAAAATTGGAGATAATGGAAGAGTATATGCGTATATTTAAAGAAAACAAGGTCACGTGCTGGGAAATCAAAAGTACTAGGGTTCCAGGAAAACCAGGAAACCCTTAGAAGTCTAAACGTCATAACAAGTCAAAAATACTTATTATTATTCAAGATATTTAATACAAGAGTTCAGATAAAACAAAAAACAGATCAGCCACGCAGGCTACAACTACAGATCTGTTTGAAAATGAAACCAAGAATGTAAACAGAAGCAAGTCCGGAAAACAAGGAAACCCTTGGTAGACTCTTGTAAATCACCCAGGTTGGCAAAAGTTGGAGAACTGGCCACCACCATTGCCAACGATGGTTCGGGGGGGAGAGGAAGTTGAGGAAGAAGAGCAAAAGGTCTGGCGGATATGGTCAGCAAAGGCCGCGTCATCCAGCAGGTGCAGACGATCATCCTCAACAACGTGAGTGAAAGATGTAGGCTCAGATGCGCCTGTGATGGCAGCAAACCTGTCATAGGGCAAAGTGGGGTTTTCGGCTACCCACTTGGCATGAGCATCCAGACCCAAGAAGAAGAAGGCCTCTGCCTCAGGAACCAGGAGGTCATAAATCTCGACTGATCCCAGGAAAGCTCATCGTGTGGTGGCCTGGGTTAGTTGAATCAACCACAGGCCTTCCTCGGAGTTCAGGAATTCGAGCCTTCCTTCTGCCCGCCCCTCGGTGCGACCCTTGGCTTCTCTGTCAGCCTCGCCCTCGGCTCTGGCTTTTCTGACCTTGTCCTTGAGCTTTCTGATCTCTTCCTCGTGGAGAATGGCTTGGGCATGGCGCCTACCCTCGGATTCCTGCGACGCGCGCAGCGCAGCTTTGGTTCCATCCAGCTCTGCTTTAAGAAGCTCTATCTCCCCGTCCTTTTTAGCCCGTAGGTCCTACTTTTGCTTCTTCAGGGCTTCAACTTCCTTCTTTAAATCCGCCTGCAGTAGAGAACCACGGTCCCGGGCCAACAGGGATGCCCTAAGTACAACCGCCTAAGAGAAAAGGAAAGGAATGAGCGTAAATTCGGGCAAAGAAAAGGATGCGATGAGTAATAAGAACCTCACCTGTGCCTCGGCTTGGCAGAAGGTCTCCACCAACTCTGGTTCATACATTTTGTCCACGACGCGACGGTCAGCTGCAGAGGCTTGCCCCATCATGTATTGCTTGGCCACCTCTCTTGGGCAGCTCATGACAGACCTGTTAAAGAAGGCCTGATTGGGATAGGAAGGAACTTGAGGCACCGCCTCAGGAAGGTCTTGAGGGATGACCTGAGGATTAGCTCGATTTCGCTTCCGCGTATTGATCTGTTGCTCCTCCTCAGGACTCCCCAAGGACAAGGCTCTTATACCCAGAGCTGCCGGCTCAGGAGTAACTCCTCCCACCAGTTCTGGATTCCTCCGCACGGTACCTGGAGGAACACGGGAAGATGGATCCACCGGGGCTTGCCCTTGGGGTTGAGTCGAAGGAGGTGCTGCCAGGGTGACCTCATCTGATGTAGGGGAAGCTCTGGAAGACTCTCCTAGGGGGCTCTTTCGGCCCTCCCCTGCAGCTTTCTTTGCCTTGGCCTGTAAGCGTGCCTGCAACATGTTTTCTGAAGAAAGAGAGGAGGGAAAATTTAAAGTTATAAATAAATAAACAACTACAATTGGTGACAGGGGATGAGCTGATAACGCAAGAGTATACTAATGTTAGGCGGCAGAGGTCCGCCCTGTTGTTGAGTGATAAAAAAGGAAATAAGATCGGGTTTGAGGACGGTTGTTATGTTCAGAGGGGTGGCGTTAAGGGTAGCAATCTTTTTGGCTATATGAGGTAGTTTGTCACCCCGGGATAGTGGTGCCAGTGCTGGCAAAACACTTACAGGGGTAGTAGAGAAGCCCCAATCTCCAGAGCACTGGATGTAGAAGAACTTCTTTCTCCAGGCCTTGTGAGAGGTAGGCAGACCTGTCAAGAAATGTACGTCTGGTCTGGCGGAAAGGTAGAAAAATCCAGAAGAACTCCTAGATAAGAATAAGGAATAAAAAAGTTGGGCCGTGGGAATTATCACAGAATATTAGGCCACTAAGTGAAAGCCCGCCATTACCCGGAAGGCGTTGGGCAGGAATTGATGTACCAAAATCTGGTACATCCGGAAAACGGCCAGAATGAAAGGGTGAACGGGAAGGCTCACACCGGCGTGGACCTGGTCTACATAGAAGGTTAGATGGTTAGGAGTAGGGCCGCAAATGAACCGAGTCGAGTCGAGCATTCACGATTTCGAGCCAGGATTGACTGTTTTTTATCTGTGCTCGAGCTCGAGCTCGACGAGCTCGAAAGATTGCTGCTCGAGCTCGGCTCGACAAGGAAATGAGCATGCTCGAGCTCGGCTCGAGATCGACTCGATAATGCTCGGCTCGACAAAGCTCGAGCTCGACTCGAGTTTTTAGTTTTAAATCTAATAAAATTACGGTATTTTTGTAATTAATACTATTAAATAAGGGTATTTTAGTAAATTCACACATAATCGAGCTGCTCGTCAAGCTCGCGAGCTTATTGGTGAGGTGCTCGAGTTCGACTCGTTTTGTGAGCTCGAGCTGCTCGAGCTCGACTCGAGCTCGAGTTTGACCGAGCTCGAGTCGAGCTTTGACTCGAGCTTGCTCGCGAGCGCTCGTGAGCCGCTCGACTCATTTGCAGCCCTAGTTAGGAGGAGGCGTCGAAGCCCTCTCATCCGGTGCCGGACTAGTAAAAGTAAAGTCGTCTGAGATGTTAAAGGTAGCACGGATGTTTCGTAGGGTTTGGTTGTAAACTATGGAGGCTATATTATCAGTGGGGAGGTTTGGGGGAGCCACCGGGGGCCTCTCCTGAATCACCGCCAGGGGTCTCTCTGGAGAAGCCGCCGAAAGCGATTCAGAAGAAGAAAAGTGTACGGTGGATGTAGAGTTTGCTGGAGCCACCAGCGAACCCTCCCCGATGGAACCAGACTGGGAAGAAGCAGCCGACATAATAAAAGATGTGATGAGGAAAGAGAAATTACCTGGTTTGGGAGATAATCGGAGAAGCAGGACGAAAGGAAACAGAGTTATGGAGGTCGCCGGAGAACTGGAGAGGAAAAGGAAGAAATTCGAGAGATTGCGAAAATGAAAATTGGAAAAGTGGAGAAGAAAAGGAACGTGGAAGGACAAAAAGGTAAATGGATGAATTTGAAAAATGGGAATCGAGAAAAGCGGGATTTGATGGGATCCCCGCATTTAATGTGGGTAGTACCCTAGGTGATGAGCTGGAATTCCATTTGCCCTAGGGCAAGCCATGCGCTACCAACCTGTCAGTCTTGGAGAAGACGTGTGGAAATAGGAACCATTTTGGGGATATGAATCGACACCACTAATGACAATAATTAGGTCTTGTTGTAAGGCGGATTTCTCGGGATTCACATTAGTACGAGAAGCACTAAAGCAAGTGGGACCATCCTGTACTAGGATGACCATAAAATCTTTACAGCTCTACCCTCACTAATTGGGGGGGATGAGTTGATGGGCCAGTAATAGGTCAGACCTGGTGCGGGTAGACCTAATTTGGCAAATTGATAGGTGAACACGGCAAGACTAGAAGGGACCCCTAATTTGGGTCAGGTCTTTCTCTCAAAGCAAGAGCTGATCTCTTCCCTGGAAAAAGGGGTTATGCTAGATTGACTTCCGGAGGAAATGCCTAAGAGTCGTCAGGAGATCGGCTCGAGATGAGTCAAGACTGTAAGCCGTATCCAAAGTAGCCCAAAGGAGGTATGGTCAGTGAGGTCTGAAAGAAAGAGCTGATTAGGCTCTTTCGGACCGAGTTGGCAAAGACGGCCAGTATTCGAGAACTTTCTGGCCTGACAAAGATGACCTGGAAGATGTCCTCTGGAAAATAGTGCTGAGGTAGAATTGGCACCAGAGCTGTCGACAGTAAAGGAGAATAGAATCAGGGCAGACCTGACTTTCTGATCTCCACCAAGGAGACGAGTGGGACCACTTGTCAGAATTAGTTGCGTAACAATCCCTGGTTCGCGGCATGTGCCTCTGAGATCCCGGCTGGGGTCCCCACTAGGGAGAAAGCTATAAATATCTCAGCCCCAAGGCTGAGAGAGGTATGTCATTCTTTGTGCATTCCTTATTTGCTTGCTAAGAGAAACCTCATACGCTTTTCTGACTTAAGCATCAGAGAGGTTTCCACCGGAAAACCAACAGTGGTCCTTTCTAACGTGTTTCTGTGCGCAGGTCAAGAAGGTGTTCAAGGTTCCAGGCGTTGTTCTTGACGTCAGTAATATTTTGGGTCGAAACATCTATGATAAGTCCAAAAGTTGGGTTACCAAATATAGAGAACACAAACCTCAAAATAGATATCAGCGACCTAGATTTGCTTCCAAATACTTCACAGCAACCTGCCAAATCCTCCGTGAATCTCCTGGCGACCTTCCTGGTCCTACAAAACAGCGCCTCGAACGGTTTGGATTTCGAGCCCGTTAAGGCCCTCCGACGCTTAAGTTAATAAGCGAAATCAAAACACTCAACTCTTCTCTTCAATAAACAATTAAATGATAAAGCGATATCGACTTAGTTAAATAATGAGGGGCATACGCACCCTTTTATAGAGATTGGGGAAGTGTCCCTCAATCTAGGGTTACCTTCTATAACCATAATTCCATTCATAATAAAACTCTATAACCGACTCTCAATTGGGACTCTCTCCACATGTTAAGTTCCCATACACAACAAATCTCTTCAATACAACAGGCCTGGGCCCTTTATACAGCCCACCGAAGGCCATATAAAGCAATCACCTTAAGCCCACGGGCTTAACATTCATAAAACCCACAATCAAGCTCAAGTGTACAACTCAAAATATAAGAGGTCGCGACCCTATATGAGAACTCATCCCCATATTACAGGTCGCTACTCTTCACAAACCAGCTCGCTTACTTCTCAAGGACACAAAAAAGCTCGCCCATCTCCAAGGAGGAACACCCTCTCCCAGAAATGAGGTCGCTGACCACAAATAACCTTATACATCAAATAATATCACGTACAGACATTTTGGTCAGTATCAGCTAGTCCCCCATGTTCTAACAATCAGGTAGGACATGTGAAAACATAGTCAGACAGCACAAGAACCACTAAAAAACAACAATCAAATATAAATACACAAATAAACCACTACCTCATTTTACCAATCCACACTCCAAAATCGCAAATCGAGCTATGATACTCACCTCACCACTGCAAATTATCAAATATACTTGCGACCTGTAAATGTTCAGCTCATAGAGCTTGCTTATTTCAAGACAAGATGAACATCCTTTGGGAGTCAACTTACAAATCCCCAGGTCAAGTCTCCATATACGTATATAACGATCTGGCATCTCACCACCGTTACCTTCCGACCTGAAATCACATCTCGACCCAAATAATTCCCCAAAACGTAATCATAAGCAACCACAAAAGTCAAACCATGCCTCCTCTTATACATCCAATCCCACTTAAACTTCATTAAATGCAGCCTGACATCGTGTCGGGCACGTGTCACTCTATAGTTATCTCGTAGTATAATTAACACGGTGGGCCCAAAAAAAAAGGCCCAAAACATTCCCCGAGTAAACCCTATTAACTCCCGCTCCAATCTGTCCCATCAGCTTTCTGCCGCCCAACATATAAAAATTATTTCATCTTCCTCACTTATTACTCTACGCAATTGCCACCGAAAAACCACCATTTTCACTCTGCACAAAAGCTCGTCAACCAGCAATCATTCAAGAATTCACCAACAGCTTATCACTCATCAATGACCTACAGCTCGTCGAAAATGTGTAAGTCCCCAGATCTCTATTCCTTAATATTTTAATTTCACTGTTGGAGTTTTAATTGCGCATGCTGAGATATGGTTGTTCTGTGTTATCCCCTCCCCTGAATTCGTTTAATTTGTGATGAAATTAGCATCCTCAAACACTAATTCACAAAACTCAACCCTTTCCCCCGATTCCAACCCCACTGAAAACCCTTTCATCTTAGAAAAAGACAAAAATAACCCTTACTACCTTCCTCCGTCCTCCGCGACGAGCCAAAGGGAGACGTCAATTGGACGGAGCTTCAAGCCCAAACCAGAGCCCACACCGAAGCCCAAGCTTTAAT
The DNA here is from genome assembly GCA_014905375.1 of Phtheirospermum japonicum. Lineage (NCBI taxonomy): Eukaryota > Viridiplantae > Streptophyta > Magnoliopsida > Lamiales > Orobanchaceae > Phtheirospermum > Phtheirospermum japonicum. The sequence goes on from BMAC01000021.1 coordinate 653,446, forward strand.
ATATAACATCCCCGAAGCTTCTTCCTCCAAACTACTAACTCCTGCACATATTCCAGAGGGCATTCCTCTACCAGAATCCAATATTCCTCCCCCTTGCGAGCACTTTAGGGAAAATCCGGTGACTGTAGCTCACTCCATATCTGTTGACGACCTACCCTCCTCATCTCGTGCAACCAAAGAAATCAAGCACAATTACTGGCTACTCCCCAACACCAAGAAATTAGAGAAATTTAAGAGAATTCTTAACCTTCCAGAGACAGCCAAGATGGTCCTGCCTGACAGCCCCCATTCAGATCCCCTGCAACCTCTCCCTAATCATATCACCCTCTTTGACACACTGCTGGTGGCGGGTTTTAGATTCCCAGCGCACCCATTTTACGTTCAAATATCGCACCTGTACAAAATTTCCCCCCTGCAACTAACTCCTAACTCCATGAAGTTCCTATCTGGATACCTCATATTATGTAAATACTACAACACCCAGCCTGACTCAGGCTTCTTTCACTTCTGCTTCTAAATAAAATACCAACAAAACTCTTTCTATCTCTCCTCTCGCTCGGGGCTATCTCGCTTTCTGATAAACCCTCCCAACAAAGTCCCCGAGTTGAAGAAGAACTTCTTCTTTATCCATAATACGGAAGACTGGCCTTTTATAACCTAGCTACAAAGTCGTACCCCCAAACAATACAAACCACCTGATGAGGCATGAATAGGCCAGACCCAAATTGGGGTAGACCTGGATTCAGATAGCTAAAGAAGGACCTCGGGACAGCTTACGCTTGGTAAGGTTGACCTGGTCAGAGCAAGAGTCACCCCAGCCCAGAAGTTATCCCGAGCTTAGTAGAAGACCTCCTGTAAGATAAACCTTGAGAATATAGAGGCAGGCTTACCGATAAAAATGAGACCTGGATTAAGGAAGACTTGACCTCTTGACCCCTGGAGGGGGGACAAGTGGGACCACTTGTCAGAATCTGTTGTTTAAACAGCCCCTGATTCGTGGCCTTTGTTTACGAGATCCCGGAAAATGGTCCCCACTGGGAAAGCTATAAATATCTCAGCCCCAAGGCTGAGAGAGGTATGTCATTCTTTGTGCATTCCTTCTTTGTTCGCTAAGAGAAACCTCATACGCTTTACTGACTTAAGCATCGGAGAAGTTTCCACCGGAAATCCACTGGTGGTCCTTTCTAACGTGTTTTTGCGTGCAGATCCAAAGGGTGTTCAAGGGTCCAGGCGTCGTTCTTGACGTTGGTCATATTTTTGGTCGAAACAATTGGCGCCGTCTGTGGGAAGGTGATCAAGCTAAGACGTGAGGGTTTTTCTATGGCTTCAGACGGTTTACGATGAAACTTGGCAGAACTCCCAGCTCCACCGCGCCGTGGGGTATGCCGCGGTCATCAGAAACGTCCATGGAGAGGCCTGAGGGGGCAGAGCCATCAGCGGCAGTAGGATTAGGCACCGTGCCGGCCCCCTACAGCGGATCAACGCTTGCCGCTGGTGGGTTGTTCAATGACGTCCTCCTCAGGCAGCTGTCTGAGCTCATCGGCAAAGTTGTGGAGATAGCTGTGGAAAAGAAGTTCGTAGAGATGTCAATGCCTCCGTCCAGCGCGCGGCCAGATCGGACAATTTCGCCGACAAAAACTGAGCCACTGCGCGGCCAGCGCATGGATCGGACCCCTCTTCAGGACAGAGAAGAGCATTTCTCTACTTTGGATAACTAAACGTTAAGCCAGTTTAATCCAGGTCTTGATGAGCAGATGCAGAGCCTGCAGAAGGAGGTGCGGGAGTTCAAGAAGAAGATGACGGGCACAGGCACAGTTCCAGCATGGCGAGGCACTCCGTTTATGGAGGAGGTCACGCGCGATGATGTACCGGCTTCATATCGCTCTCTAGGCTTTGAGTACAGTGGGACCACGGATCCGTGGGACCACCTCAGCCGCTTTGAGATAGCAGTGGCGGTGCATATATTCTCCGATTCTGTCATGTGCCGGTTCTTCCCGATGACTTTCACCAAGTCGGCACACCTCTGGTTTAGCCAGTTGCTGCCTCGCTCTATTAGCAATTCTGATGAGTTAAGCTCGGCCTTCCTACACCAGTTCACAAGCTGCAGGAAGTACCAGAAAATGCCACTGGATCTATTCAGCCTTAAGCAGAAGGAGAATGAGAGTCAGCGTGCTTATATCAACAGATTTACAACGGCGAATCTAGTGGTGCCCTCTGCGTGCAAAGAGCTGCTGGTGAATGCTCTATCGCAAGGCCTTCGGAGGGGTGAGTTTTTCCAATCACTAGTTGTAAAGCCAGCTCTGATGTTCAGAGAGATCTTGGAGAGAGATGAGAAGTATATTCACCTTGAAGAGGCCTTAAAGGTCAAGGACGAAGGAGAGAAGAAAAGAGAAAAGCATGACCGAGAAGACAGGGCTGCGGTGAAGAAGCCCAGGACAGACCTGTCAGGGAGGAGACCTCGCTTTGATAGATACACCCCCTGGAAACGCCACGGGGTGAAATTCTACAAGCGATAGAGAGGTACCCAGAGCTGAAATGGCCTAAGACCTATTCGCAGAAACCCAGGAAGAAAAGGTCTGACCGATTCTGCTGCTTCCATAATGAATATGGACATGATACCGACCAATGCACTCATTTGAAAGACAAACTGGAGAGAATGATTCAGGCAGGGCACTTGAAGGAATATGTTCGCATGCGGAGGGAGGAAACCAGATCTGGTCATAGTGGCTATGACCAGTCTCAGTAGAGTAAGAGAGATCAGGATAAGGGTCGTACTGATGGAAGACGGACCGATCAGGCCCAGGTCATTCATGGAGAAATCCAGGTGATTACTGGTGGAGAGCTGGAAGAACATTCTAAGCGGACGCAGCATAGCTATGTTCGAGCTGCAAGAGATCTAGTCCGGAAATCGCACGAAGTTGGGCAAATGATGTCTACCCCGAATATCTGTTTCGGATCAGAGGATGGTGATGGCATTTTGGCCCCTCATATGGATGCATTAGTTATAACGGCTACCATCGCCAACTATAACGTAAGGCGAATTTTTGTGGATACAGGAAGCTCTGCTGATATTCTGTTTTATGATTGCTTTAAACAGTTGAAGTTGGACGTTGAGCTGGAGGAGGTTACCACCTCTTTAGTTGGGTTTGCAGGGGGAGCCTTGAAACCTTTAAGAGCGGTCAGGCTCCTCGTGACATTGGGTGAGGAACGACACAAGGTGACCAGAACGGTGCATTTTCTGGTAGTGGATGCACCATCCTCTTATAACGTCATGCTTGGCCAACCATCCCTGAGCCAATTCCAGGCCGTAATATCGGTTTATCATATGAAGATGAAATTTCCGGCGGAAGATGGAACAGGGGAAGTAAGAGGTGATCAATATGCATCTAGACAGACGTATGTGGAATGCATTAGACGTAATGAGGATGAGCGGCAGTAGAAGAGAGCTAGGACAGAGCAGTCTCAGACATGTCTGGCGTAGAGAGATGAGGGATTGATGGTGGTCGAAGTAGTTCCAGGAGATGAAAGCCGGGTCCTCCGCGTAGGAACGACTCTTAGCCCAGAGGTCTTGACAGACCTGGTATCCTTGTTAAGATAGAGTGCGGATGTTTTCGCTTGGTCTCCCCAAGACCTGGTGGGGATTGATCCGGATGTAACCGAGCATCGCCTTAACATCAGTCTGGGAGTAAAGTCGGTCAAGAAGAAGAAACACAATCTTGGGTCAGAGAAGGAGGCCATCATAGAGGCAGAGGTGGATAAGATCTTGAAAGCTGGGCACATCCAGGAGATACAATTTTTTGAATGGCTTTCCAATACAGTTCTGGTTCTGAAGACAGACGACTGGCGGATGTGCATAGATTTCCGTGACCTCAACAAAGCCTGCCCAAAAGATCACTATCCATTGCCAAGGATAGATCAGCTGGTCGATTGTATCTCAGGTTGTGAGCTCTTGAGCATGATGGACGCCTCACAGGGCTACCACCAGATCCGTTTGGCTAAAGAAGATTAGAAGCGGGTTAGCTTTATAACCCCAAAAGGGACATATTATTATGTGGTCATGCCATTCGGGCTCAAGAACGCAGGAGCCACATACCAGAAATTGGGGGACAAGATGTTCAAAGACCAGCTGGGGAGGAATATGGAGGTCTATGTGGATGATATGTTAGTGAAAAGTGTAAAGGCGAGCTCACATGTGAATGATCTGAGGGAGACCTTCGATACCTTTAGAAAATACAGGATGAAGCTCAACCCCAAGAAGTGCATGTTTGGAGTAAGAGATGGAAAATTCCTGGGATATATGGTGATAGAGAAGGGTATTGAAGCAAATCCTGAGAAGGTTAGAGCTATTATGGACATGAAAGCAACAAGTAATGTTAAAGAAATGCAATGTTTAGCGGGACGGATCAATGCCTTGAGTCGGTTTGTCTCGCGCTCGTGAGAAGAGCCTGCCATTTTTTCAGGCCTTGCGCAAGAAGGCAAAATTTCAATGGAGTGATGAGTGTGAGGAAGCGTTTAGATTGTTAAAAGAGCACTTGGCCAGCATGACTTTGCTTACAAAGCCTATCCAGGGGGAGCCCCTAATCTTGTATCTATTTTTGGGGCAGCAGGCAATCAGCTCTGTTTTGCTTAGGGAAGAGGGCAAAGTGCAGCAGCCGGTCTACTACTGGAGCAAGGTCTTGCACGATGCAGAGGTGAGATATGTGGAAATAGAACGAGCAATGCTAGCCCTAGTTGGCACGGCTCGCAAGCTGCGTCCTTACTTCCTTTCACACAGCATAATAGTGCGGACCAATCTATAATTAAAAGCCATTATGGATAGGCCAGAAACGGAAGAGCTCATGACGATGAGCGCTCCTTGTCCGTTTGCCAAGTGGGAAATCGATTTGGTCGGCCCTTTCCCATGGCTCTTGCCCAAAAGAAATTTCTGATAGTAGCAATTGATTATTTTAGCAAATGGGTGGAAGCTGAGGCCTTGGCAAAAATTATAGAGGATGCGGTCATGAAGTTCTTGTGGAAAAATGTTGTGTGAAGATTTGGTGTCCCCAGAATTCTGGTCTCAGATAATGGCACCCAGTTCATGGGTGCCAGAATTAGAGCTTGGTGCGCAAAGATGAAAATTGACCAGCACTTCACATCTGCTAACGGTCAAGTCGAGGTCACCAATCGCATATTGGTGCACGAGATCAAGACACGTCTGGAGAGAGCTGGAGGTAGATGGGTGGATGAGCTGAATTCAATTCTATTGGCATACAGAACTAATCCCAAGGAAAGCACAGGGGAAACGCCTTTCAGCCTAGTTTATAGTATGTATGCTGTGGTGCCTGCCGAGATTAGCATGGAGACCCATCAAGTTCAGAATTTTGTTGAAGAACAGAATGAGCTATTAATTCAGGATGCTCTGGAATTAGTGGAGGAGAAAAGAGACAGAGCTGCTGTCAGAATGGCACACATCAAAGGGAGAATAAAGGCAACATACGATAAATCCGTGGTCAAAAGGCAGTTCCAGGTGGGAGATATGGTTCTGAGAAGAGCTGATTTGGGAAAGGCAAAAGGAAAATTAGACGACGCGTGGCAAGGACCGCTCCGTCTCATCCAATTCTTGACGAGAGGCGCTTATAAATTGGAAGAGCTGGATGGGACCGAGATCCCCCGTGTTTGGAATATTGCTAGTTTACAAAAATTTTATGCATAGTTGTAATCTCTTAATGTTTATTTGCCTTTGAATAAAATTGCAAGCTCATTCTCGTTCACCAGTTTAAGTACGTGTTCATAATTAAGCCAGGATTGGCTAAGGGCGGACGCCCAGGATATTGCTTGACCTGATTGTCAGTTTAAGCCAGGATTGGCTAAGGGCGGATGCCCTCGATTTTGCCTGACCTGATTGTCAGTTTAAGCCAGGATTGGCTAAGGGCGGATGCCCTCGATTTTACCTGACCTGATCGTCAGTTTAAGCCAGGTTGGCTAAGGGCGGATGCCCTCGATTTTGCCTGACCTGATCGTCAATTTAAGCCAGGTTTGGCTAAGGGCGGATGCCCTCGATTTCCTGACCTGATCGTCAGTTTAAGCCAGGATTGGTTAAGGGAGGATGCCCTCGATTTTTCCTGACCTGATTGTCAGTATTGGCTAAGGGCGGATGCCCCAAACTTCCTGACCTGACTGGCAAGTCAAATAAGTCCTATTTTAAAAAGCAGACGCTTCTATTTCCAGACCTGGGTGCCAAGAAACACCAGGGTTTACCTAAAATAATTGTCCGTTAAATATTCTAACTTGCCTGAACAGGTACGCCGAGACGACCAACGATAATGCCTGACCTGATGATCAGCCCAAAGCTTGTGAAATGCTTGCCCGGGTTGGTCAACCCCAAGCAAGACCCGGTTAAAGTCGTAGTCTTTAGAGGGTAAGTCCAAAAACACAATCCGCGAACTTTGAACAGAAAAGATCGTTTAAAAGAAAATCTTTCATATTCATCATGGTATCTTCGCAAATATATATTTCATTAGTTCTGGGAAATTCAAAATACAAGTTGCCTACACCTTCTACGAAGGTTGGAAATTTTGATTACAAAAATGCAGGAAATAAATTCAAAAACACAAAAAATCATCCTTGAACAGATCTCCGATCTGAGGCCAGAGCTCGGCGAACACGTCAAAGCTCACGCTCAGTCTCATGCAGACGACGGCGGTATTTGTTAGCCCGCTCGGCAAGCGCATGAGCCTCGCCGGTGTCGACGGTCAGGCAGTTCACCGAATCAGTCAAGTCAGCCCTCTCTTCTTGCAGTTGACGGTTCAGCTGGCAGAGCTCAGCTCACTCCTTCTTGTAAAAATGCTTCTTCTGCCTTTTTCTCCCCAGAAGGCGATAGAGGTAGCCGATCTTTTCTTTGAGTGAGGTCAGCTGATCGGAAAGTTTAAAATTCTCAACAACCAGAGAGATGTTCTTTCTTTTCACGACATCGAGTTCTTGAAGAAGAGGACAAGACGCCATTGAAAAAAATTGAAAAGAAAATAATGAAAACAGGCACATATTTAAGGAGATAAAAGCGCGTGCAAAAGGAATCAAAAAGTACTAGGGTTTCTGGAAAACCAGGAAACCCTAGAAACCCAACAATCATGACAAGACAAAACAGGGTATTATCATTAATCCAACAATTATCCAGTATATGTTCGAAGTAAAAAGACAAAAGAGTCTAGCCACGCAGGCAAAAACATTAGGTCTGTTTTAAACACAACCGAGGCGCTACAAATTAAGGCTCAGCATCCAACTCCGAAGCCAGCTGCTCTACTGCCTCCTCAGCCAGGGCACCTGGAGAAGCTCCGCCAGGCAGCTCACCCAGACCTGCGAAGGTTGGGGAGGGAGAAGCATCAGGAACAGACAGGGCAAGAACCTGGCCTGGTTGAGACTGCTCAGAAGCCGAAGAACGGAGCTTGGATAAGACATGCCCAGCAAATTCGGTTGCTCCAACAGTATGCAGGTAATCCTGAGCGGGATCATAGCTGAAGGAAATGGGCTCTGGAGGATTCTCTAGAGGAAGATCTCGGTCAAAAGAAGTCCCGGGGTTGTTTGAAGTCCATTTTGCCTGCTCATCCAAGGCAAAGTGATAGTAACGAAGGGCCTCCGGGACAAGCAAGGCATAGAGCTGTTTCGACCCCAATAAGGCCATACGAGTTTCCTCGCGGGCCAGCTGGACCAGCTTAAACCCTTTTCAGAGTTTAAGTACTCGGTCTCGAATCCTTCTCTGGCCTTCGCCAGAGCTTCATCTGCTAGACTCCGGGCTTCTGCTAAAGCTTCATCCATTGCTTCAGCGCGAGCGATCTTGATCATTTTTGCCTGGCCTTTCCTCATCTCCACAATCTCTGCCTTGGCCACTTGGAGCTCTTCCTCCTTTTTCTTTAAACTTACTCCTCTTTCCTTGGCGAGAGCCTTGAAGCGGTCCATCTTCACGGTCAGCTCCTTGTTCTCATTGACTACATTGAATTAGATCAGCGATCTGGTGATTCGAGCAGCTAGAAGGGCCTTTTTGGAGAAAGCCTGGTTAACAAAGGCCAGGAGAAGTTAATACTTAAGAAAATGATACACCACAAGAATGGAAGTGAGGAATTCAACCGTGCTTTGTCTTTGCACCAAGACTCCAGTAATTGACGATCTGTCATTTTTTCCAAGCTCCGTTGGTCTGCGGGTAGCATCTGCCGAAGCACATATTGGATGGCAGTCTCTCCCGAGCAGTTGGCAATTGAATTAATCGGTGGGGGACCACTACGGGTGACGGGAGGAAGAGTGTTGCATGCAGAAGGAGCAGAAATAGTTAAAGCCTGACCACTCGAGGCTCTGTGCGGCCTCTTGGATAGAGGAAGCGCGTCGTCGGAGTCCGAGGAGGGGCTCCTAGCAGCAGTGGAGCGAATAGCTCGTTGAGCAGGGCTGGATGACGCGAGAGGAAAAGAGATCTGAATCTGAGTTGAGGAAGAAGGGCCCGATCCCTGTTTAGTCATATCTGGAGCTCCTTCTACTCCTTTCTTAGTCGCCGACTCTATCATTTGGCGCATCATCCTGACTGAAAGGGAAAAATAAAAAAGATGAAAGACACAGTAAGTAACTCAAAGTAGTAATGGAGGAAGGAAAATTTTACCAATATCCTTGGTTAGGGGGAATGATTCCAACCAATCATTAAAAAAGTCCAGGACAAAGGGGAGAAGAAGGTCGCTCACGTGGAGAGGATTCCCGTGTAAAGTGGAAATAACCTTTTTCAGGTGGGCAAACCGGTTTGTGGAAGACAGAGGTGGATAAGAAGGTAGCTTATCAATGGGCGTAGGATCAAAACCCCAATCCCCGCCACAATAAACAAAGAAGGAATTTTTCCTCCAGTCCTTGTTAGAGGTAGGGAGCTTGAACAAAAATTGAACCCCAGGTCTGGATGTCAGGTAGAAACAGCCAGGGAAAGAACTCTTTGCTTGGAAAAGATGGAAGAAGGTGTGAGCTGAAGGATCTAGGCCGGCATAGCGCCTGGCCAGACTATAGCAAACCATAATACGAAAGGAGTGAGGGGTAAATTGGAAAACAGGGATTTGGTACATATTGGATATCTCTAGCATTAAAGGATTTACGGGGAGGCGCAGTCCTGCCTGAAACTTATCAACATAAAAGGTTAACCAACCCGCCGGTGCTTGGCAGGCCAAAATACCCGCCGGGGGGCAATAAGGATCGTAAGGATCGGAGATTTTGTATTTATAGCGGATTTCCTCCACTGTCCGTTTAATGAAAATGGAGGTGATCTTAGGGTGGTCTGTGACGGCTAGAGGATACTGCAGGCCGTCAGAGGAAGAGGAAATGGCAGCATCAGCCACCGTAGCCACGGGAGAAGAAGGCGATAAAGAGGCGGGTTCCGCCGCTGGGGCATTCGATGGAGACGAAGAAGAGACTCTCGCCGTCACCGTAGGGTCTGACGTCGGGGAGGAAGACACTGCCACCACCGTCGGATCGATAGATGGCGGCGGAAGCATTAGAGGATGACGCCATTATAGGTGAAATAAAAGAAGATTAAAGGGCTAAGGGAGTACCTGGTCTACAAGATTTGCTGGAAGAGTCACGATGGAAAATTCAGAATTCGCCGGAGTATCAGAGAGAGAAAAAAGAAAGACTTGGAAGATTTCTTGAAAATGGAAAAGTGAAAAATAGAGAGAGTCCAGTGCGAATAAAAGAGGAATAGATAAATTCAAATAAATGGGAATCGATAAAGGCGGGATTTTATGGGATCCACGCATTTAATGTGGGCAGAGGAACAGTACCCTAGGTGGTGAGCTGGAACGCCAACCGTCCTAGTATAGGACACGCGTTGCTGACTTATCAGGTACATTACTTGGAAAGACGTGTGGGTATGGTAACCGTTTGGGAATGTGGGCCGACACCACTAATGCCAATAATTAGTCCTGGTTCTCAGGCGGATTTTTTTGGATTCGTACCAGTACGAGAAACAATAAAGGATGAGTGGGACCTCATTTATTTCTAAATAGCCCTGGAGTGTTACAGCTCTACCCCAACTATTTCGGGGGGAGGAGTTGATGAGGCATGAATAGGCCAGACCCGAATTGGGGTAGACCTAGGTTCAGATATCTAAAGAAGGGACCTCGGGACAGCTTACGCTTGGTAAGGTTGACCTGTTCAGAGCAAGAGTCACCCCAGCCCAGGAGTTATCCCGAGCTTAGTAGAAGACCTCCTGTAAGATAAACCTTGAGAATATAGAGTCTGGCTTACCGATAGAAAGGAGACCTGGATTAAGGAAGACTTGACCTCCTGACCCCTGGCGAGGGGACAAGTGGGACCACTTGTCAGAATCTGTTGTTTAAACGGCCCCTGATTTGTGGACTTTGTTTCCTAGATCCCGGAAAATGGTCCCCACTGGGAAAGCTATAAATATCTCAACCCCAAGGCTGAGAGAGGTAGTCATTCTTTGTGCATTCCTTCTTTGTTCTCTAAGAGAAACCTCATATGCTTTACTAACTTTACCATCGGAGAGGTTTTCACCGTAAAACCACCGGTGGTCCTTTCTAACGTGTTTTTGCGTGCAGATCCAAAGGGTGTTCAAGGGTCCAGGCGTCGTTCTTGACGTTGGTCATATTTTGGGTCGAAACACCACCTACCTCCAAAGAATGCCCTCGTCTCTATAAAAAATATTCAGAACAGCTCGCGAAATGGAGCAAGCGCCCTTTCGATGTGGTGCACCTCACTAGTCGATCCGACATTTTTCGATATGTGGGTATCGACTCTCACCCAGTCGAACCAAAACTTTCCATCATCGAATCAGACTTTGGTAGGAATTTTAGGTCTTATAATTGCACCATATTTCATACTGTAAAACAAAAACTGAATAATAACATTCTCCCTGTCCCCTGCAGTTGCCTTTACAAACAATTGCACCGCAACTCGCTCCGAGGAAGCCAAGAATCCATCCGCTCCCCAGCTCGCAGCTCCCCCTGTCCCCTCTCCTATCAATGTGGACAAGGAGTTGCGACAGTCCTTCGGGACAGCTACCGACGACGAGGAGGAGGTCCAGCTAGTGAGGCGATCTGCCAAAAATAAGGGAAAGCAACCCCTTAACCCTGTACCAGAGAGCCCAGCAGCTAAGAGCCCTAGCCCGCTGGAACCAAAGCGTCGTCGCCTTCGTAAGGGCCCGTCGGCGACCTCTGTCAATACATCCGATCTGAGCAAGATACTAGCAAAATGCGACAAGGCTGCGGATGTCCAAACCCTTCTCAACGAGCACGCGATCCAACAGGTAGGCTTTAAAGAACCTTTCATCTCAATACGTCTAACACTTACGGATACTCATAAAACGTCTTGATACAGCTGAGCCCTCTATTCTCCAAGCTCTCCGAAGAGTTAGTGGCTCGTTCAGCGGAGAGCAAGCTCCAAAGAACATGTGACGAGCTAACCACACAAAATGAACAACAAACCCGGAAGCTGTCGCTAACCCAAGTGGAACTGGATGGAGCACTCAAGCTGTTGAAAACTCGCGAGGAGGAAATAGCCATCCTGAAGAGCCAAGTAAACAGCTTGAAGGATGAGGTAACTCGCAAAGATAATGAGCTAAAAACCGCCTAAAAGCAGACTGAGGAGCTCAAAGGTGCAGAAAAACAGGCTGAAGAATTCAAACTGCAGATTCAAGAGCTCCAAGCACATGTGAAAATAGCCCACGAAGAAGGCAAATCTGAAGGTCGGCGAACCTTCCTCACCAGCGCGGTTGGCAGAAAGTTCCTTGACGCATATCGGCAAGAGCTAGTGGAGACTTACGAGAAGTCTTCCATTTACTTTGGACTAATGGCTGCTGGCGCTGAAGAATGGCTTTTCACAGTTGCTAATATGATCAAAGAGGAGGTCGTTGCACTAAACGTCACTTACACCCCGACGTCAAGGCCCTCATTGACAAGTTAACACCCTTCAGCAGCTTTAAGGGCGACTGGACACAGCCCATTGATACGAAGTGGTGGCTATCCTGTCAAAACCGAGCTGCCTTGTCTGTCGGGGTACATGCTGAGCTAGAGACGCCTTTGGATGACCTGCTCCCTGAACCAGAGCCAATCTCCACAAATCCTTCTACTACGACCTCTGCTGCCGAGAAAACCGCTTGAAACGTTTATCTTTTATCTGCTCATAATTTCTGTACAAACAATTTAACTTTCTTGTTGGTACTTTAATTTACATTCATTATTTGCACATCTTTCTACCTCTCAACACACAACCCTGCAATAAAAATTCTCAAAAGCAACCAATCGTAATCTAATATTCTAAGATAGATCACCCAAAAAATACAAACAATCATACTTTCCATCCTGGGATCGTAGGATCTTGGTCAGATCGCAATCCTTAAACAATGCAATCAATCCACACTCAAAACATAGTAGCTCGCATAAGAACATTTATTCAGAAAACAGGTAAGCCAACCACGCAATCATAAAAAACAAAAAGCTCGCAAAACTTTATTCATTATTTTACTCAACTTCCCAAACATCAAGCGGGAGAAGTGCCCTCCGGTCCAGAGTTACCTTCTCCCGCCACAAAAGCACAACTTTAAAACATAACTCTTCATTACTAGCTCGCCCGGTCGAGAGAAGTGTCCTCCGGTCCAGAGTTACATTCTCTCGCCACAAAAACACAACACTTGTCACAAACATAAACTTTCCACATCGTTTCAACACAAACTTTCTGCGGGAGAAGTGCCCTCCGGTCCAGAGTTACCTTCTCC
>BMAC01000021.1:666675-680577 GCA_014905375.1 Phtheirospermum japonicum
AAACAACGATGTTTAACCCGCTTATTAAAAGCAGCTTGTACTTTCTGTTTATAGTGTTCAACCCGAGCTGCAGCTTTCTCTCTTATCTCATCAATTGTCTCAATTGCCCCTCGAGCCAATCTCTCATTCTCTTTCACATTAAAAGTTATCAGACATTGCGACCCTCAAGCTATCTCTGCTGGAATGACTGCGTCCATTCCATAAACCAGGCTAAACGGAGACTCTCTCGTGGTAGTTCGGGGAGTCATCCGATAAGACCATAGGACCGACGCGAGCTCTTCTTCCCAATGCCCACCTGTTTTCTCCAATCGCAGCTTAAGTCCATGCACAATTATCCAATTAGTAACTTCCACCTGCCCATTGGTCTGCGGGTGTGCCACATAAGAAAATCGTTGCTTCATCCACATCTCTTTACACCACCTCTGCATCTTTCTGCCATTAAACTGAGTCCCATTATCCGACACTAAGACTCGCGGTACTCCAAACCTGCAGAATATGTTATCAAAGATAAAATCCATTATGTGCTGCTCGCTTATCCCTGTAACTGCTTCAGCCTCCACCCACTTTGTAAAGTAATCAATTGCCACCACTAAGTACTCTTTGTTGCTCGGGGTCTTTGGAAAAGGGCCCACAAGATCAATTCCCCACTGCGGGAATGGACATGGCGAGCTCATAACCATCACCTCCTCAACCGGTATATGAATAACTGGAGCATGCATTTGACACTTCTTGCACATTCGAACAAGCTCGCTAGCCATAGTTTTCATCCTGGGCCAGAAGAAACCAGCTCGCAACGTTATGCCCAACAATGCCTTTTCCTTCGCATGATCGCCACAATACCCCTCATGTATTTCCTTCAATACTTCCGCTCCGCGCTCTATAGCTAAACACTTCAGAAAGGGTCCAAAACGTGACCTTTTGTACAGTTCTTCATGTATTACACAAAAGCGAGCTGCTACTCTGGCCTCTTTCATTGTTAGTCTCTCTGCACCTTCTTTTGTTTTAACCAAGATATCCCGGATAGGCGTACACCAATCATCTCTTATCTCGGGCTCCATAACTTATGTACCCTTTTCCACGCTACTATGCTTCAGCTCCATCAATGTAATTGTCCGAGTATCACAAATCCCCAGGGCTCCTGCTATTCGAGCGAGCTGATTGGCACGGGTATTCTCAGATCGCGGTAAGTGTTCCACTTAAATTCGTCAAAACGTGTTACCTCTTCGCGTAATTTATTCAAATACACATCCATCCGCTCCTCCTTAGCCTCAAAAGATCCATCGAACTGGCGATCTATCAGCTGGGAGTCGGTATACGCCAACAACTTCCATGCCCCTAGGTCGCTCACCATCCTGATACCTTGCAATACGGCTTCGTACTCTGCCTCATTATTGGATGCTTTAAATCCTAGCTTGACCGCAAATTCCAGACTTGCTCCTTCCGGACTGGTCAATACAATACCCAGCCCTGCTCCCGATGCCATAGTTGAACCATCTGTATATAGGGTCCATGCTTTCACCTCCTTATCCACCTCAGCTGGCTTCGCCATCTCTTGTAAAAAATCTGCTAACACTTGCGCCTTAATAGCCACCCTTGGCTCATAAACCACATCATATTCACTCAACTCTACAGCCCACTTCACCAACCTCCCAGACACATTTGGATTGCCCAGAACCTACTTGAGAGCTAGATTAGTACGTACTTTCACCTTTTGACTCAAGAAATAGGGTCTCAACTTCCTCGCTGTACAAACCAATGGAAAACCTCCTTTCTACAAATCGGTATACTTCAACTCAGCCCCGTGCAGCATCCTACTAATGTAATAGATCATCTTTTGCGTGCCCGCTGTTAGAATAAGGTGACCAACAAGCCAACTTGTGGCTGTGGTCTGACCATTCTCTTGTAATACAATCGTTTTTATTCGTAATAATATCTTTTATACATATTGGCATTCCATATCTTATATCCCTTGCTAGTTGCATAGATATGGTCTTGGTGAAGTTACTTTATTACGGTGGATTGGTTTAGCAGAACCGTGAGATAATCCAGCACGTAATGTAACTCGTCGAACTTGTTCCTAGTCATAGGGTTACGCCATAATGAGGATACAGGCCTTTCCCGTTAAGACTAGTACTTAGTGTATGTGGACCGCGTCTCATCGGTCACGGTGTCTGGACATCGACATACATAAGTAGGTGCTCATATGATGAGTTCACTGAACTCCCTCACCTAGAAATCTCTAAGTGGTTCCCAATCATCGAGTAGATGATTTCTATGGTATAGCGTAAAACATTAATCCTTAAGACCCAGACCTCATCGTGACTTCACTAGAGGACAGGCTATGTTGTGACCTGTCTCTGTGTCTCCTTGTAGGCCGATCAAAAGGGGAAATGTTCGTATAGTCAGGAATCTAGTGGGAAGTCTGTGCATGATAGTAGGGGATTCGGACGCATGATAAGTCATGGATGTCCTGTGTGTTCCGATGGTTGATAAATCCTCAGAGTCTCTGGCCAGAGCTGATAGTGGGGTGTTTAGAGAAATGTGTTTCTCTAAGTCACACACGAATGGATTATCTTGAACCTAGAACGTACACACAGTTATTGAACTAGAAAGAGGTCTCGATGAACCAATACCTCTTGTTCAATCGGGACATAGATCGCGAAGGGATCGTACTGTACATATAAGCTATATCACAAGGTTCTTGCAGGCACTTCATTTGTATCTAGGGAATTATGATGCGTAGTTGCTAGGCGCCTCTCATAATTCGTTGGGTTCTGGTTTGACCAGTGATTAAGTAAAATGAGTTTTATTTAATCAGGGACTCTAAGGGACGAGTTCATATAAGAACAATGTGTTGTTCGAATCACAATGTGTTGTGAACCCACGGCTAGCTTACACCTGAACCATTGAGGGTCACACCACGTGTTTCCTGATTATTGAAAACGACAGCTAGAAATTAATTGTTAATTTTAGCATAATTAGATGTCAATATGATTGAATCTAAATTTCATAATTGTGATTATGAATTGAGAAAAATACGAGAAAATTATTCTGGACGCGAAAATATAATTGTTATATTTTTCGAAATTATCGTTTGTGAGAAATGATTTAATTCCGATGGGGTTTTAATTTCATTGGGCCGGTTTATTTTTAAATTAAAAGTTAATTGGGCTTGTCTTTAAATTAAAAGTTGTTTTTTAATTTTCCTTATTGAAGCCCATTAGGCCTTGTTCTTTATTTTTAATAGAAGCCCATTAAGTTTGTTTTTGTTTTTGCAATTGGGCTTGTGCCCTTTATATAATTAAAACGCTTGGGCTTGAGCCCATTTAGTAATTAAATAAATAAAAAAAATTAAAACAAAACAAATAAAGAAGAAGGCAGACGGGTTTAGAAGAAGCGACACCAACACACAAAACACAACAGACGTTGTTTTTCAGAAAACCCTAGCCGACCCTTTTCTCCCACGTCCACCTCCGGCCGCCGTCGCTTGCCGTCGCCGCCGCCACACCGAATCGTTCGGTTTTTCTCCGTCGTTTTCAATCCCTCGACGGATCTAGTGCTCCGTCGTAGGGACGTCGGGTTATACGGTGTGTGACACCGATTACCGGAGATTCATCGCAGCCCCGTAACGCCGTCGGAGGAGGATCGCCGTCGTCGGAGACGCACTGCCGTTCCGATCGTTGCCGGCCCGTCGCCTGCACAAACTGCCGGAATTCGCCCACAGCTCTTCCGCCAGACCGCTGTCGTCGAAAGCACCGGAGTCCTTCGTCGTCACACGGAGAAGCCGCCTGCTGTTTCCGACCACCACCTTACCGCAGCCGACGACTTCGTGCCGTCGTGAGCATCGCCGTCGTTTCGTCGCCGGGACGCCAGCACACCGCAGCTGCGCGTCTTCTCCATCCGGCAGCCGCGCCGACGACCACCAGGTCGCAGCCCTGCCAGCGCGCCGTCCGAGCCGACGCCGAGCTGCTGCCGCCTCGCCGCCAGCCGCGCCGAAGGCCGCCTGTCACCGTACGTGAGGTATGTGTGGCTGAACTTGGAAATATATATATATATAATGTTGATATGTATATATGTTATATATATATGGAGTTATATATATGTACGTGAGCATGCTGTATGTTGCTGTAATATATATATATAATGAATATGCATATGTGATATGCTATGTATGTGGTGTAATGTTTATATATATGTACTTTGTGTGTTGTGTATTTGACATACACATATATAATATATAATGTTTATATGCTTATGTATAACATATATTATATAATGTACTGCATGCTAATGTAGTTGTAATATATATATATATTAAATATGCCGAAAGTTTGGTTAATATATGTATGTACTGCATGCTATTATATATATTATATATATATAAATTGTTTATGTATATATATATAATATATATAATTGTAGATATAATTAATATATATATATATATATAT
Organism: Phtheirospermum japonicum; assembly: GCA_014905375.1. Classification (NCBI taxonomy): domain Eukaryota; kingdom Viridiplantae; phylum Streptophyta; class Magnoliopsida; order Lamiales; family Orobanchaceae; genus Phtheirospermum; species Phtheirospermum japonicum. The sequence goes on from BMAC01000021.1 coordinate 671,127, forward strand.
AACTGTTATATATATATGTGATCAATATTCATTAAATAGAAACCGAACATGCTCGTTCGATTTTAAGAAAATCAAATTATTTCTATTAATTAAAAGTAAGCAAAAACATTGTTTCAATTAATTGATTAAAAATTGTGCCGTCGTCAATTGAATTCGATTCAATTTATTTAAATTTTCAAAAATTTTTGTTTTCCGCTGCGCGACGGTACCACCGATTCCCAACACCCGCTTCTTCCCTTATCAACACAGAACTTACGGAGACCTCTCCTACGGATATATATAAGATCAAATCTTCTCCCGGCATAGGCTTGGTCAACAATGGTATCTCTGCCAAATACCTCTTTAACTCCTCAAATGCCTTCGTAGCCTCAGTCGTCCACTCAAACCTGGATCCCTTACGTAGCGCCCTAAAAATGGGACGCCCCTCTCCGCCGATCTAGAAATAAAATGACTAAGACCGGCCATCCGACCTGTCAGTACCTGAACGTATTTCCAAAATAGCTCGCACCTTTTCTGGATTAACTTTAATTCCTCGCTCTGTCACCATATAACCCAAAAAATTTCCAGACCGTACACCAAACACACACTTCTTGGGATTGAGTTTCATCCCGTACTGTCTCAATATAACAAACGTCTTCTTCAAGTCTTCCACATGGGATTCTGCTTTCTTGCTCTTAACTAGCATGTCATCGACATTAACCTCCATGGTAGACCCCAGCAGGTCTTTAAACATACGGTCCACTAACCTTTGATAGGTCGCCCCTGCATTCTTCAAGCCAAAAGGCATGGATACAAAACAGTACATACCCGTAGAAGTGACAAGACTCACTTTGGGTTGATCTTCCTTTGCAAGGAGTATTTGGTGATACCCTTGTGAAGCATCCATCATGCTCAACAGATCGCACCCTGGGGTAGAATCCACCATCTAATCAATTCGCGGCAAAGGATAATGGTCTTTCTGGCAAGCTTTATTTAGGTCACGAAAATCCACACACATCCTCCATTTCTGTGCTGGTTTTGGCACCATCACAACATTAGATAAGTACTCAGGGAATTGGATCTCCCTTATGTGGCCAGCTTTTAATAATTTCTGCACTTCCTCTTCAATTACTTTATCCAGTTCTGGCCCAAAATGTCTTCTCTTTTTCTTTACTGATCTTGCCTCCAGATCTGCATTTAAATGATGTTGCGCGACCTCCGGTGACACCCCCGTTAATTCTCCATCTCCAAACGTAAATACATCCCGAAACTCTCGTAACAGCTCGATCAACTCGTCCCTCAACGTCTCAGGCATTAGGGTACCCACCCTTGTGGTATACTCTGGGCGACCTTCTTCAAACGAAATCTCCATCAGTTCTTCATTCGGTTGGACAGAGTTCTCTTTTTCCTTCATTTTCTTTGCACTAAGCACCCCCTCCGGCTGTTCGTCACCCCTTTCGTGTTTATTCTCCATCAATCTTTTCCTGACCACCAGCTGATAACACGATCTCGCGACCTGCTGTTCTGCGATGACCTCCCCTACTTTGTCACACACTGGATACTTGATGCTCATGTGATAGGTCGACGTTACCGCTTGGAACGCATTAAAGGCAGGTCGCCCCAATATAGCATTATAGGCTGACCTCCCTCGGATGCTCAAAAACTTCAAGCTCTTCTCCACTCGTGACTCGTTTTTTCCTAGTACCACCTGCAACGTCAGCTTGCCCTCGGTATTCACATGTGCCCCATTGAACGCATATATGGGCGTATTCACAGATCGCACTCTTTCTTCCACCTCCATCTATTCAAGGCATTCCGTATATATGATGTTCACCGAGCTTACATTATCCACAAAAGTTCTGCCGACTTCGTACCCTGCAATCTCCGCCTCAATCACCAATGCATCGTTGTGATCTTCCTGTAACCCACGCCGATCACTAGGGCCAAAAGAGATGATTGGCCCCTTGACCTATGATTGCCTGCTCACACTAGAGACCTCCCACGTTCCTGAACGACCTGACTTAATGTGCCTTTTCCGCGCATTATTAGAATCACCATCCGTCGGTCCACCTGAAATCATGTTTATCCTTCCTCTATTCCTTCGTGGACCATCATGTCCTTGATTTCCTTGCTGTCGTTTCCTCACGACCTATTGCTGGGGCGGACCTCCCGGTGGTGGTGGAGGTAGCAGCCGCCTCTGTTCTTTCGGCTCTCTCTCCTTATAAATCACTTCATTTAAATGCCCTGCTCTTATAAGTCTTTCTATTTCCTCATTGAGGTGCCTGCATTTTTCAGTGAAATGTCCGTAGTTGTTATGAAATAAGCAAAAGGAAGCAGTTTTGGGATGAGTAGGGATAGATGTATGATCCTCCGGCCACTTTATATCATTGGGTATCGGGCATTCCATAATACCAAATACCCTAGCTCACGGGTAGGCCAATGGAGTGAAATACTCCTCTCTCCAATCTCGCACATTCTCCTCTGATTTTTTATCAATCACAGAGCTCGGGATCAAGAGTCCGCGCAATACCCTCCTTGGTTCTCTCCTCAAATCCCTTCTAGATCCACTATCTCCCGTATCTACAACCTCCCTGCCAAAACGTGCTCGATGTTCCTCCTCAGCCTCCTCTACCTGTACATATTTATGACTGATAGGGCTGTACGTATACCAGACCTGGTTGGGGTAGCTCCAGAGAATCATTGGGTAAGAGCTGGATGATCTGATGAGATATCCAGAGCAGGAGTATTCCCTTGACAGGAGTTCTTGGTGGTAGTGCCGAAAGAATAGGTTTATAACAGATCTGAGAGTGACAAGGGGGACCACTTGTCAGAGACTGTTGTCCCAACGACCCACGATTTGTGGTCAATGCCTCTGAGATCCCGGAAAGGAGGTCCTGCCAAGAAAGATAATAAACCGCCCAGTGCTGAAGCCGAGTAAGAAATAGCTAGGCAGACCCGGAAACCTTAAGAACAAGGAAAGAGCTGAATTAAGCAGGTTTGGTCACCTGCCTACATAGAAGAGACAAGTGGGACCACTTGTCAGAATTTATTGCGTAACGGCCCATGATTTGCGGCCTTTGCTTCCAAGATCCCGAAAAGGGGTCCCCACTAGGAAAGCTATAAATATCTCAGCCCCAAGGCTGAGAGAGGTATGTCATTCTCTTGAGCATTCTTCCTTTCTTTCTGAAAAACACCTCAAACACTTACTGACTTAAGCATCGGAGAGGTTTCCACCGGAAAATCACCGGTGGTCCTTTCTAACTCTTGTTTATGGTGCATCAGGAAGGTGTTCAAGGTTTCAGGCAGTCTTAATGTTGGTCTCTTCTTGGGTTGAAACAATTGGCGTCGTCTGTGGGAAAGCGATCAAGTTAAGACGTGAGATTTTCTTTTTATTTCATGGCTTCAGACGGTTTACGACGGAACTTGGTGGGTGAGCTTGGTGCAACCCCTAGTTCCGCTGGGCCGTGGGGGATGCCCAGATTGAAAGATACGTCGGCAATGGGTCCAGGAGAGAAAGCACCGTCGGCAGGGGCCGCGCTAGGCGCTACGCCACCCCCGCTCAGTAGATCTGTGCCAACTATGAGCGGTTCATTTAATGAATCCTTCCTTTTGCAGCTCTCGGAGCTAATCGGCAAAGCCGTGGAAACGGCAGTGGAAAAGAAGTTCGCAGAGATGGCGACACCGCCATCCAACACGCCACCAGCACGAACTGTCCCGGTGGTTGGAACGGAGCCATTGCGAGGACAGCATGCAGATCGGGCTCCTCTACAAGACAGGGAAGAGCACTTCTCCACCTCCGACAACGAGACTTCAAGCCAGACTAATCCAGGTTTGGCTGAACATATGCAAAGCTTGCAAAAAGAGGTGAGAGAGTTTAAGAGGAAAATGGCGACTGGCGGTGTGATTCCGGCGAGAAGAGGTACGTCGTTTACTGAGGAAGTCATGCGAGATGATGTGCCGGCTTCGTATCGCTAGCTAGGCTTCGAGTACAATGGAACCACGGACCCATGGGACCATCTCAGTCGCTTCGAGATCGCGGCAGCCCTGCACAAATTTTTAGACGCCGTTATGTGCTGGGTCTTCCCGATGACTTTTACTAAGTCGGCGCAGCTTTGGTTTAGCCAGTTACCGCCTCGTTCTATCAGTAACTTTGACGAATTTAGTTTGGCCTTCCTGCACCAGTTCACGAGCTGTAGAAAGTATCATAAAATGCCGCTTGAACTTTTCAGCCTGAAGCAGAAAGAGAGCGAAAGCCTACGTGCTTACATCAATAGGTTCACAACAGTTAAGTTAGAGGTTCCTTCTGCGTCAGAAGAGCTGTTGGTAAACGCTTTGGCACAGGGCCTGAGGAGGAGAATTTTTCCAATTGCTGGTGGTGAAACCAGCTTTGAAAATTGGAGAGCTCTTGGAGAGAGCGGAAAAGTATATCCATTTGGAAGAAGCTTTGAAGATCAAGGATGAAGGAGAAAGGAAGAGAGAAAGGCATGATCGCGAGTAAAGAGGAGCCGTTAAAAAGCTGCGGCCAGACTTGTCTGGAGGGAGACCTCGCTTTGATAAATATACTCCATTAGCAAACCCGCAGGGTGAGATCCTGCATGCAATAGAAAAGCATCCAGACTTGAAATGGCCAAAAACCTATTCACAAAGGCCTAAGAAGGAAAGGTCTGATCGTTTTGCCGCTTCCACAACGAGTACGGGAATGATAGCGATCAATGTACCCATCTGAAGGACGAATTGGAAAGGATGGTCCAGGCTGGACACCTGAAAGAGTACGTCCGCATGAAAAGAGATGAAATCAGATCTGGCAACAAAAGTTATGACCGTTTCTCGCAAGGCAAGGGGGACCGAGTGGGTACCCAGGATAAGGTGCGAACAGCAGGAAGAAGATCTGATCAAGCCCAAGTCATTCATGGAGAAATTCAAATGATCACGGGAGGAGAACTGGATGAGCACTCTAAGAGAACCCAGCATAGTTACGTCAGGGATGCCAAGGACCTGGTCAGGACATCTCGAGAAGTCGGGCAATTGGCATCTGCACCAAACATCTGCTTTGGTTCAGAGGATTGCAATGGCATCCTGGCTCCACACATGGATGCTCTGGTCATAACTGCCACTATCGCCAACTACAACGTACGGAGAATTTTTGTGGACACAGGGAGCTCTGCGGACATCCTATTCTTTGATTGCTTTAAAAATTGAAATTGGATGTCGAGCTCGAAGAGGTGACTACTTCCTTGGTAGGATTTGCAGGAGGTGCCCTGAAGCCAATAGGAGCGGTTAGGCTCCTTGTGACTTTAGGAGAAGATCCCTATCGTGTAACTAGGATGGTGCGTTTCCTGGTGGTAGATGCACCATCCTCCTACAACGTCATGCTTGGCTGACCCTCATTAAGTCAGTTCCAAGCTGTAATCTCGGTCTTTCATATGAAAATGAAATTCCCTACTGAGGAAGGAARTGGTGAGGTGAGAGGAGATCAGTATGCATCGCGCCAGACCTATGTGGAATGCATTCGGCGGAATGGTGAGGAAGAAAGTATAAGTAAAAGGACTCGAGTAGAACTGCCACGGAAAGAGATGGTAAGAAGAGAGGAGGGGTTGATGCTGGTGGAAGTCGTTCCAGGCGATGAGAGTCGAACTCTCCGTGTGGGGGCAACGCTTTGCCCAGAAGTCTTAACAGACCTGGTGACGCTGCTAAGAGAAAGCGCGGATGTCTTCGCTTGGTCTCCCCAAGACTTGGTGGGGATCGATCCAGAGGTCACTGAACATCGCCTCAATATKCGTRCAGACGTGAAGCCAGTCAAGCAAAAGAAGCGTAATTTCGGCCCAMAGAAAGAAGCTATCATAGAGGTAGAGGTCGAAAAGCTCTTGAAGGCGGGACATATTCAGGAAATACAATTTCCGGAATGGCTTTCTAACGCGGTGTTGGTCCCAAAGACAGATGATTGGCGGATGTGCATTGATTTCTGAGATTTAAACCGCGCCTGTCTGAAGGATCATTACCCCCTGCCAAGGATTGATCAGCTCGTCGACTCCACCTCTGGCTGCGAGCTCCTGAGAATGATGGACGCCTCTCAGGGATACCACCAGATCCGACTAGCTAGAGAGGACTGGAAGCGCGTTAGCTTTATAACCCCGAAGGGGATGTATTGCTATGTGGTTATGCCCTTTGGCCTTAAAAATGCAGGTGCCACGTACCAGCGATTGGTGGACAAAATGTTCAAGAGCCAGCTCGGCCAAAACATGGAGGTCTATGTCGATGATATGCTGGTCAAGAGCACGAAGGCAGTATCGCATGTGGACGATTTGAGGGAAACCTTCGGTACCCTGCGAAAGTACAATATGAAGCTTAACCCTAAAAAGTGTGCATTCGGGGTCAGAGCTTGAAATTTTTTAGGATATATGGTCACGGAAAAGGGTATTGAAGCTAATCCCGAAAAGGTGAGGGCCATCARGGAAATMCARGSYCCTKAAAATGTGAAGGAGATGCAATGCTTGGCTGGACGGATCAATGCCTTGAGTAGATTTGTATCAAGGTCTGCGGAAAAGATCTTGCCATTTTTTCAGGCCTTACGAAAGAAAGCTAAGTTCCAATGGAATGATGAATGCAAAGAGGCCTTTCAACAACTGAAAGAGCATCTGGCGGGCATGACCTTGCTCACGAAGCCCGTCCAAGGGGAACCCCTTGTCCTATACTTTTCGGTGGGATAGCAGGCAGTTAGCTCTGTCCTGATCAGGGAGGACGGTAAAATACAAAGACCAGTATATTTTTGGAGCAAGGTCTTGCATGCAGCAGAGATCAGGTATGTGGAAGTGGAAAGGGCGATGTTAGCCTTGGTTAGAACTGCTCGAAAATTACGGCCGTACTTTCTTTCGTACACTATAATTGTGCGAACCAACCTTCCATTGAAAACTATAATGGGTAAACCAGAGGCATCTGGGAGGTTGGTCAAATGGATTATAGAACTTAGTGAATTTGATATCGTGTTTGAAGCTAGAATAGCAATTAAGGCTCAGGCCTTAGTGGATTTCGTACAAGAAATGACTGGTCCCCTGGATGAGCTGAAGGAATGGACAATTTTTACGAATGGATCTGTATGTAATCAGGGTTGCGGGGCTGGAATCGTTCTAGTGGACCCAACAGGCATAACTACTGAGTTCGCCGTGCGGTTAAATACAGCGTTCTCTAATAATACTGCTGAGTATAAGGCTCTTTTGAGAGGGATCCAGATGGCAAAAGACCTAGGCGCAGAGCGGGTGTGCGCTAAGGTGGATTCACAGCTTGTTTGCAAGCAAATTACTGGAGAGTTTGAAACACGGGAGGAAAATATGCAGAAGTATCTGGCCAAATTCAGAGAGCTAGCCAGAGGAATGAAAGAACTGATAGTCCTCCGGATTCCTAGAGAGGAAAATGGAAGAACTGATAGTTCACGAGAGCAAAAATTAAGGCCTGGTGTGTTAAGATGAAAATCCAGCAGCATTTCACGTCTGTATACCATCCGTAGGCGAATGGTCAAGTCGAGGTAACCAACCGCATTCTGGTCCAAGGGCTTAAGTCACGATTGGAAAGATCTTGAGGGAAATGGGTGGAAGAGCTAAATGCAGTGCTCTGGGCATATCGTACAAACCCTAAGGAGAGCACGGGAGAAACTCCCTTTAGCCTCGTATATGGCATGGATGTTGTGGTCCCTGCAGAAATTAGTCTAGAGACTCATCGAGTGCAGAATTACAACCAGGTCCAGAATGAAGCGTTAATCCAAGATGTTCTGGACTTAGTTGAGGAGAAGAGAAACCTAGCGGTGGTGCGAATGGAACACTTGCGAGGTCGGTTTAGAGCGGCTTACAATAAAACAGTTCGAGAGAGGCGCTTCCAGGTAAGGGATCTGGTTCTTAAAAGAGCTGATTTGGGACAAGCTAAAGGGAAGCTAGACGCCACGTGGCAAGGACCCCTTCAGGTCACCCAGGTTCTGGCTAGAGGAGCTTACAAGTTAGAAGAACTGGATGGGACAGAGATCCCCCGTGCCTGGAATGTTGTTAATCTGCGAAAGTTTTATACGCAAATGTAATCTTTAACGTTTGTTTATTTATGCAATGAAAACTGCAGGATTATCTTCGTCAGATTACTAGTGTGTTTACCATCAAGGCAGAATTGGCCAAAGGCAGATGCCTATGATATCGACAAATCTGCCTGTCAGCTTGAGTTAACATTTGTTGAAAACGGATTCCTATAATTTTTCTGACCAGACTACCGGTAAAATCATTACGCCAGAATGGGTCCCAGAAGTCATTATTAGCAAAGTGTTACCTTTTATTTAAGATTGATAATTGGAAAGACGCTTACAAAGAGAGAATACGGAAATATAAGGCGATATTTTCAAAGAGAATTACATTGATAATCGCAAGATACAAATTACAAACGTAGGAAAATAGCAGAATAAAAATTAAGCCTTAAGATGGAGGTGCGGAGGCAAGAAGTCGACGGAGTTCCTGGATCCTTTCCTCATTTTCCAGAAGGCGGACACGAAATCGCTCTTGTATGTACACGGCAATGTCCCAGTTGGTGTACAAGTCAGAATTCTCCTCTTCTAGTTTACGAATGCGTTCCTGAAGTCGATGACGTTCATGACGATATTTTAGTTTTCTCTCAGTAAGTTTTTCCACGCGATCCTGCAACTGGAAAATTTCTGCCCGAAACTGATCCCTTTCATGGAGCAGTCGGCTATGCTCCTCGGTGGGAACATGGTTGGAAGATGAGGATGATGCCATTATAAGGGGACAATAAATGAAGGAATAGGTGCCAGTATATATAGGAAAGAAAAGGGCGGGAAGTCACATTAAGTTGGAGCGCAAAAAGCTCAGATGGGTGATTTCCTCGATTTGCGAAACCCTAAAATCCTGGCCTGAAGGACAAAGACGACATGTTCAACCAGACCTGGCTAAGCAGATGTCCTAAAATTTTGCTTGACCTGATTGTCAGTTTAAAGCCAGGATTGACTAAGGACGGATGTCCTAAAATTTTGCCCGACTTGATTGTCGGTTAAGCAAGGATTGGCTAAGGACGGATGTCCTGAAATTCTGCCCGACCTGATTGTCAGTTTAAAGTCAGGATTGGCTAAGGACAGCTGTCCTCGATTTTACCTGACCTGATTGTCAGTTTAAAGCCATGATTGGCTAAGGACGGCTGTCCTCGATTTTACCTGACCTGATTGTCAGTTTAAAGCCATGATTGGCTAAGGACGGTGTTCAAAAATTAGACAGAAAACAAGGCAGAAAATTTTCCTTCGAGGCATGAGCTCTTCATGACTGCAGTGGAGCCTGAGATGTCTCCCCCAAGTCTTTCTCGAACTGGGCCGACTCTTGTAAATCACCCAGGTTAGCAAAGGTTGGAGAGCCCGCAGCAACCATTGCTAATGACTGTTCAGGGGGGGGGGGGGGGGGGGGGGAGAAGAAGCTGATGAAGAAGAGCAGAAGACCTG